>WBMW01003413.1:4853184-4933184 GCA_013396635.1 Penelope pileata | reverse complement strand
GACAGTGGAAAACCTGGTCAGATCCCCAACTTTGCTTGCAGTATATTAACGGCTCAGTGCAGGAGTTAATTTGGATCTTTTCAACTACGCAATCCCCTAGTGAAAAAATCCTAAGAAAAACCACCTAAATATGACCTTGTACCACTTCGCAGAGCATAGCCTCCAAATAGCTGGTAAAGACACCCAGATGGTGTTTGGCCTATGTATTTTAGTCAGATTATCCCCTCGGTAGGTTTGTAATCCTCAAGAAAACATTTTGCCCATCTATCTGCATTTGAGTAGAATACAAACTGACTAATAGATAAATAATCCATGTGAAAGTAAATAGCCCTAAAGTAAACTGCCTTCACATTCCATTGATCAGCTCAGTCAGCAAACTTTTTTATATTGTCACTAATGTTCTAAATATTTTGAAGAGAAACACGCCAGAAGTATAGAGTATTTCCATTTCTGTCTCACAGAAGGTCTTTATGAACTCCTCCTTGAATTGATATTGATCCTTCAGCTCGCAGAAATATTCCTCCAATTTATTTTATTTTTGTTGCCGTAGGAATTGTTACGGAAGGTACACGGAAGAAAATGAGCTGATGTAGAATGGGATCCACTCATAAAAACACTACGCAAAGCACAGGCTGACACAGCAGATGCTCTTTAACCATTCCAGGTTCCTTAAAATCCAGCAAACCACTTGGGTATTTCTGTGGCAGCAGCCTCTGGCTTTGCCTGGTAATAAAAGACAGCAGTTTTCTACCACAGAATTGTCAAAAACTACATAATATTTCATCCTGAGGATATCATTAGAACTTATTTTGTCTCTCTTCTCAAAAACAATCCCAACCTTTGGGACCCCCCCAGGTGCAGGGGTACTTTAGGATCATGCTTCAGCCCTTCTCGGACTCTCCCCAATGAGGCCAGTGGGAGGGGTGAAGGCCCAGCAGCAGAGGACTCCTGCTCACTAGGGAGAAAAGGGGGCTAAATGCAGGAGGAGGGGGGAAAATAGTAAGAAGGAGAGGATGTGGTGGAGGGTTCAGCCAGCTCAGCCCCCTTGGAAGGGGGTGAGGGGACAGAGAATTCTGTCAAAGAAGTTAAGGAGGTTAGGAAGTGCTGGTGAAGGCCTGAGGTGTCTCCAGTTAACACTACCCAGCCAAGCTCTTACCAATTCAACAGACACCCTTCTGAATGACGTCAAGGAAGGTAAGGAAAGATTTGGGTAACAATTTGGCTCCGTCCTCCACTTCTTGCAGCTGCTGTGATAGGGGTGAAGTTTTCAGCTTCTGCTGCCCCAAAGTTGAATCAAGCCCTGGCGAGCAGGAGCGTGGGTGCGTGTGTGGAACCTGCATTTTCACACCATCTCAGTTTCTGCCCGCTTGTCACTTTGGTTAACATTTGAAAAATCCATTTCCCAGAGTGACTTCTTATTAAAGCTGGGAAGCCAAAAGGACCATCTACAATTTAATTTGTTTTTGTTTTTGCTACTGGATAAGAAGAGGTAAAAAAAAATAAACAAATGAAAAAAAAAATCACAGACGGGGTAGTTTTCATTTTACCAGCTGCAAAACCTGTTAGTATGGTTTTATCATAAATCGATAAAGCAAGATTTGGTTTATCAAAATTTACCCGAGCTTTTCAAATAAGCCCAGCCCAATGGCAGATAGGAAAAGCAATGTCTAAGACAGAATTTGGGTCAGCGACCTGCAATAGCGTACTTGCCAGTGTGATCAGCCTGAACCTACAGCTAGTGGGGACATCAGGGTCGCCCAGACATGAGGATGGTGGAATGACCAGGATGAAGAAACAGCCTGTGGAGGTTTAGGGAAGCAGAAAGACTGGGTCACAACAAGGACCATAGACTGTAACTGCTGCTGAAAGAAAAAAAGAAAAGAAAAAAAGAAAGAAAGCAGGTGATGTACTTAAGTCTTACTTTCTATATCCTTAATGAAAGGCACTGTTTTTAAAATGGTACTTTTATGCTTAAAACATAAAGTTTTAGATAGACAAAATGTTTGCCAGGAATCCATCTTATATTAGATTTTGGTTTATTTGCGCTGTTTTTAGCACGTTCTATCTAAATATATATATATATTAAAAGAAAGATAAAGGAAAGTAGTAATCAATAGTCATAAATTTCCAGCAATATCACAAAATCCCTCATTAGCTTTCTGAATGCTAAATGTCTCCATTGATTTAACAAAACGGACAAGGTCTGTACAATTTTTGAGAAGACAAGCGTGATCTAGAAACAGATTGGTATCTCTCTTCTTGGGGCTTTTCAGTGCATTTATTCAACGGTCTTGAATGTACATTACTTAACAGAAACATTAAACGCCAGTGCTTTGCAACAGTTTTGTTACTGTCTCTTTAAAGTAAACAAACAAAAAATACATTCAAAAAGCAAGGCTGTTTTTGCTCACGTGATGGCAGAGGCTTTGGGCAGCTGCAACATACACTGCTCCTGCTCAGAGACATTACCCAACATCAGTCAGCTGTCATGAAGAGAGTTGCACAGAAAGCATTAAAGGATAAAAAGAAAGATGGGGGGGTGGGAGAGAACTGAACAAAATGTCACACATGCCAGCTCATCTTTCCAGAAGGAAGACACCAGAGTATGTATATGAGGGGGAGGAAAAAGGGGGTTAAAGAGCACTAGCATAGAGAAAAACTTGACTTCAGGGGAAAACCAGCAGCTCTCTGAAACTCGTTTAGCAGGTTCACATTCCTAATGTAATCTGACTTCTGTGTTGGTTTTGGTTTTTGCCCTATTTCTTACTTTGCTTTCCAAGAGAAATGTAACAAAACTGAGGTAGAAATAATGGTGGGCACACTCCAGCCTGGAAGATTTCCAATGGATGTTAAATGAAGATTGCATCAAGGACAATGGAGCCGTACGCACACAACAAAAAGTCAACGTTACAGTTTGGGAAGGGAAATAAATGTACTTTGAGGGTTCGGTTTTGCTTTGTTATTTGTACTGTTTGTTTGGTCACAATCTACTGTGTTGCTATCAACAGCTCTGCAACCCATAGCTCTGCCAGTGACCTACACTGATTCCACTCCCTACAGCTCCACCAAAATAACCTCAAAACCATGACCAGAGACGCATAATAAGGGCCAGCAGTCACAGGTTAAGGTAGCTTGCCTCTCGGAGTCCTACCAAATCTAATGTTTGACTGTTTCAGCTGCTAACATAAACCGATTAAGTGGCTCTTTTTTCATCTAAGCACCTTCTAAAGACTGTATCACGTAACTATCAAGGAGCAACATGCTGAAAACTCTTACAGTTTACCAACAAGAAAAATTGTTCTGCTCTGGTTTGATCTGACAAATTGGCAAAAGAACAATTTCTTAACACTGGGAAATCCTTCTGTTTCTATTTTTTAAAACTGTAAAGCTTCAGTCACATCACACTTTAGTTTTTTCCTGGATACATTCAAAGTAATTTTCCTTGCCATTTTCCAATTGTTGAGGTAAACATACATATTTAATATAAAGTAACATTGAAGCCTAGCCTATAACTCTCAGCAGTACATAGTGCTTTCAACACATTCCTTTGAGGTACTGTACAAATCACAATCACTTTCCTGAGTTTTTGCAGACAGAACATTAAAAGAAATGAACTGCAGAAATTAAGGTCCAGATTACCATTACCCTGTTTTACCTGTTCTTAGTTTAACACCACAGAACAGACAGGATTGAGGAATACTGTTGCTCTTAGAATAGCAAAAATCTGGTTCTCTGTCGCAACACAACCGTTCATCTCTTTAGTCCAATAATGTTTGAAGTTAAAGCTCTTTATATTAGCACATGCCACCAATGTAATTGTGAGGCAAACAAAAAATAAAGCACCACTTCAGGCACTTGACAGCAACTAAATCTCAAGAACAGCAGAATGGAATCAACACACAGGGTTCATGTCCTTCTGAAATCAACCCACTTGCACCTTGCTCCTTGGTGAGTATTGTCTAGCTTGAACAGAACTGAGCATCAACATGCGCTTTCTGTCATGTGTGGCTTTTTCAGATCAGCAGCTCTTGTTTGATGCACTTTTCCTTCAAGTCTACCCTGGCTCTTTAGAGGCAAGGTAAATTGTAGTCTTCCCAGTACCCTTTGCAATTTTAACACTACTGAAAAGGGTTCTCTACCCTATGTAGCAGGTTCTGTGTGTGCCAACATTCATTACTTTTTTTTTTTTTTTTTAAAGTAGTATCACTGACTGCAACCAAACATTTTGTTCCATTCAACATACGTATCAAGCTCTTTTTGAGATATGCTAGGCTGTATCTTGCAGAAAGCATTTTCAAAGTCTTGATATGTAACTGGCCTCAACTGGCTGGGCATAATGGCTGAAAGGTCTGTGGCTGGCATGGCATGGAGTGGGCCTACCACTGCTTCCTGACACAAGTGAGCCACATCTAGTCCAGAAAAGCCTTCTGTGCGCTGGACAAGCAGTGCAACCTCCTTGTCATTGAGACAGTAATTGTGCTGTGAGAGCAGTTGTACTATTATCTGGTGCCTCGCTGTGCTGTCAGGAAGTGGGATTAAAAGTCGTTTCATGAAGTACCTTCGAAGAGATTCGTCAATTTCTTCCGGTTTACTCGTGGCGCAAATTACTACTATTTGGTCCTCAGCAGAAGTCAGTACAGTGTCCAGCTGCATAAGGAACTCGGTTCTCATCCGACTCACTGGACTGTGTTCTTCACTCACTTGAGAAGAAAGAAGCATATCAATGTCACTAACAAAAATCACCGAGGGTTGGCGACACCTTGCCACAAGGAAGGAGGCGTGGACAATTTTTTCTCCTTCCCCTAACCACTTTGTGACAAGACCAGAGCCAGTGATTTTGAAAAACGTGGCCCCCAGCTGACTAGCTATACATCTGCCCATTAATGTTTTGCCCGTTCCCCGAGGTCCAAATAAAAGGATGCTCCGAGGTAGAGCAGTCAGTCCATTGAATGCATCTGACCTCAATACTGGCCATAGAACCTCCTCCTTAATGACGGCCTTTACGAGATCTAGGCCAGCGATGTCATTCCAGTCCACGGGAGGTCCTTGGTTGATAATCTCATTGGTAACAAGGTCAATGAGGTGTGTGTCAGTATTCTTCAGTTGCTCGTCCACAGAGTGGTTGGATGAGGTAGCTGCACGAAGTCCCGGGCCTTGCATTGGGTGAGGGAGGAGCTGCCTGTGCTCGTCGCCGTGCTCATTCATTACCGGGGAGGTATACTTCCCAAACGAGTCACTCGATCTCGAACCCAGTGAGTTTTTAGCAGTACTATAGGATGGGGGTGTGAGAGCCCTGCTGGACTGGCTGCTGAATTTCCTTTGCTGTTCAGAGGACATTAGCTGCTTTGTTGGCTTAAATGCTAAGGATGATGTTTCAGCACTTCTGTCAAATCCATTCCCCCTGTTTGCATTTGAAATGCTGTTGTCGGGCATTCGATACATGGGACTCTGTGTAGATCTCTGTTGGCCATAGCTGTAATTTCCATAACTGGAGTCCATTTCTCCTTGCCCTGCCATGTAGAAAGCTTTCCTTTTGAGAGAGCTGGCTGAACTGTTGGTCAGGGCAGACGGTGCGATGGGCGTCAGGCCGTGGCCCTGGTAGGAGTAGCTGGGGACGGTGGTGGGGGGCAGCGGGGTCGGAGCAGGGATTCCTGACGGCAGGTAGGCCGAGGGTGGCGGGGCACCCCCGGGGCTGTACCCAGGGCCAACAGCAGTTTGAGGAGGGTAAGTGGCTGACGGGTAGCTGTAACTGGAGAGGTTAGAGGTCCCGTTGTATCCGGGGACCAGGGCTGGTGGCGGCGGCGGTGGTGGCGGGGGCTGTAAAAGCCCTGAGCTATGCAGGGGGGACGGATGAGGGGATGGAAGTGCAGGTGCTGGCTGGCCACTGTAACTGGTATGCAGGTAGGAGCCATTGTATCCTGCGGCGTATTCCTGAGATGGGAGCCCTGAATGAAGACTGGGAACGGTGTGACTTCCGCAGGTACTGCTGGAGTAGCTGGGTTCAGCCAGGTTACTGGCCACCCCGGGCGAACTCCCGATGCTGGCTGAGACGTCTGCGGGAGGGAGGGCCGCGCTCACGCCGGCTTTGCTGGCGGTGATGACGTCTGGGACGCAATTCATGGGATACACGCTCTCTGAATTCAGCGAAGGCTGCCAGGGCTCACTTTCATTCTTCCGGCCATTCACCAGCCCTGAGGGAGCTTCAGAGTAATTGCTGAGAATGGGCCTCTCGGCCGGGCCTTCCAAAATACCGGAGTATTTTTCTGCATACTTTTTCAAGAGATTGGAGGCAGTCAGAGCCGAGATGTCGTCGTTGGCCCAGGCGTACTGGTAGGTGCGCTGCAGGTGCCCCCGGTAGGCTTCCACCTTGTGGGCAGGGGACCGGGTGGTGGAGGTGATATCAAAGTGCTGTTCTGGCCACTGGGCATGCTCCGGCGTCCACTGCATCTTCAAGCCTAGGGCGGCAGGAGAAAACAAAGTTAGCACCGAGCTCAGCCTTTTTCTGAAGCATTTTAAGCGAGCTCTTGAGTCTGTAAACTTCTTCAGCTCTCTGTAACACTGTATTTAATACCACAAATCCTTAAAGAAAAAAAATGCAATGCTCTGATGAAGCAGTATGAACAGTCGGATTTTTTTTTTTTTTAAAAAGCACATACACATGTATTTTTTGTCAATTCAATTGGGGGGGTATTTGTTGGTTTAAAAAATATATATAGGTAATGCCAGATTTCTCAAAGAAATTAAATAAGATTTGGTATTTTAAGTACTCTGAGTGCAGATGTATTTTTTACACACAAGGCATCCAACTGCTCTGTCCTCTCTCATCACTGTTTCAGATTTATATTTTAACCAATATAAAAATATGAGACACAGCTGACAGATCACATCTAGGATACCTCTCTTATTTGGTACTGAACACCTAGTTAGCACAGTATAATGCACCCTGCGCAGAACAATATGACACAGACATAGCAGGTCATTCCATAATCCAACTCTCATCTAAAGTGGTCCACGACAGTTTCAAATCTGCTTCGTGGAGTGCAGCAAAGCAATCTCCCAGGCAGCGCTCCGTCGCTTTCATCACACAAAGCCTACAACTCGGTATGAATTACAACTGGCTCCTTTCTGCCTCTCAGTTCTGTTGTTGAGGCTCTGGAAAAAAAAACAAGCATGACTTGTCTGTCGGTCTCCTTGCTTGCTCTCTCTCTTTTTTCCACCCTCCCTCATAGCCTCCAGGGTACAAAGAAAGAGGGTTGAATTAAAAAAAAAAAAAAAAAGAAGATGAAGAAAAAGAAATGAAGGTAAGTCCCTAAAAGTTCTGTGGCTTCCAGAGCTGGCTATCAAAAAATACTATCAATATAAGAAAATAAAATAAAATTACAGGATACAACTGCCATTTTAAAGCAATTAATCTTGCAAATAACGTCATGTGAATTATTCCCCTTCTCAGTAATCCACCGCGCGTAGTAAGAGCAATTTGCAGGCATTAAGATAACCCCCTCCAACTCTTACCTATGCATGGTAGGCACATTGCTGATTTTCCTACAGCTGTATCAAATAGACCTCCTTAATCTCTCTCATATTACCAAAAGTGATTTTTGCAAACAGTCTTGTGCCCTCTGGCACAGATTCCCTGATAAGGAGGAGGCCTAGTCGAAATGAAGCATCTGTGGCACTAGCTCCCCTCTGAATTACTGCAGTCTATTTTGACAGCTCCTACCCCCTCCTGCTTTTCTCCCCAACCCCTTTAGCTCTTCATTGCCTGACTCTGGCATCTGACATGGCCAGCTTAGCCTCGCTGAGCTAAACCTAACACAGCACACAGTTTGGTAACAGAATGGCATGTTTATTCCCTTCTGACTCCCTCTTCCTTGTTTGCAAAACCACTGCACCAGACACTGGAAGTTAATTAGCAGGATGATGCTGTGCTAATTGTGTTAATTTACAAGGTTTTAGTCAAAGAGAATCATGCCAGGGCTGGCACTGCTGTCATGCTTCCAACTTAATGATTAAGAAATACTGAAAACAAGGTGGGAAGAATTGCAGTAATTACACAATAAATGAATAAAGCAACAGATTCATTTGCAATTATATTTTATTGCAGTTGTACTCATTTGCATTTGGATTCTTCATTTTTATTTTTGGATTCACGTATTTGCAAATCATCAAATCAGTTAAATTTAGCCTGAGAACTGCAAAGTACCTCCAATCGTGCCTTGTATTTTATTAGTACAAGTACTGCAAGCCTCAGTCCACATGAGCATGCCATTGATTACTTGAGGATTTTTTTTCCTGAGTGTTCTCTTTCTCTCTCATTTTTCAAACACTTTGACAACTTGAGAAAAATGTCTGTTAACAATTATACAGTTACCCTATAACAGTTAATTCAGAGAAGCGTTTTTGACAAATGCAGTTTTGAGACTGAGTTTTTGGCAGATTTATTTCTTTCATTTAGAATTAATATAATCTTTTTGCTAATTGTTTCTGATGTTTCAACCACTGCCTTTCAAAGGGGGTAAATGTATCATGAAATTGGGTGAAATTATAGAAATCATGCTCATATGAAAAAATACAATTTTAATGAGAAACCATCAGGGTCTTTTCAGAAATCATACTTTGTTAATTTCAGCCAGAAATCTAAAGAACAAATCACCAAGAGCCAATTGGAAGTAATCAGTTTCTAAAATTCTTCTAGTGCCGTGGGATTTACTTCAAGCCTTTCTAAAAGGAAAGAATATTAACATCTCTGTAATGTAGAACTGCCTCATAGACACACAGATGCATTAGCCCTATTAAAAACAAACAAACAAACAAAAAACCCTATCCGTGTTCTGTGGTTTGGGGCTTATAAGGTTACCAAACCACTGGAAGCTTCTGTTACAGAGATGCACAAGAACTTGAGCAGATTGATGCTTCACTAGATAGTAATGAATGGATACCATGAGAAAGACTCTTAGCAAAGAATGCACTAAAGCAGCAGTGAAACTTTAGAAAAGGAAGGCAAAGCAAGCATGGATGAAGCAGACACTTTGATTGAGCTGGTACTTGTACTGTAGTTAATGAATACGCTTTTGGCACATTGTCTTAAGGGCTTGTAAAAGGAAGACTATTTAAAGAGGTAATGCAGCAGGTCAGAGTGTAACAACATATACTACCCACTTAGTGAGCTTTTCAAACTATCTTCCAAAAATACTCAAAAAACTCCACCAGTTAACCTCCTTTAGAATAGATTTTAATGCTTTTTAAATAAAATAATTCTATCTCTAAATCACAGTGGGACATCTGTTTAGATGGTGTAAAAATTTAGTTCTTTGAATTTTATTTGCGTGGGACTAACTTATTTGCCTTGTTATAAGGCTGCAAAAGAATGTCAGAAAATCTGAACTATCCATTATAAGAGGAGGGGGGAAATCACATCATCAGCATTCTTTATTTGGAATAATTGGTAGATAGGCCAGTAGATTCACATTGTCATGCTATCTTTGGATATGCTCACTGCGCAATAATTTAAAGTTTATTTATTGATGCATATTAAATACCAATGCATTTAACAAAGGCTGTAAAGGCAGGATTAGGCACTGATTAGATAAGCTTAAGAGAACAGGACTGTTCTCATCCCATGAAACATGAGCATTTATTCCAGCACATTGCAATCATTAGTGTTATTTGGAAGCATAGGTTAATAGTTAACCATAAGCATATTTTTTGCATTAGTATGCAGTGAAGAAATCTGTATTTACATTTTGTCCACTGGAATGGTCTTCATCAGGGAGCACAAAGAGACATTTCCTCAATTTGATATTAATTGAAAAAGCAGCAAACTTTCTAGGTTTAACTTCTTTTGTTAATAGTTCAATTATTGTTTGACAAGAATTAAATGTCTCATTTGGCAAACAAACATACAAAAAAAAAGTAAGCTGTTTGAATAACTAAAATAGCCTACATGTTTGTTTGCTTTTTTTCCCCCCAAATTGCCTGGTGTTAGCAGCCCCTCCTCTCTGCTTTTTGCCTGAACTGACATGCCTTCCTGCATTTCTTTTGTTAAGAATTCAAATGCTGATATAATCACCTCAAATCAGGTAAATAAGGGTATATTTAGAGGT
The DNA here is from genome assembly GCA_013396635.1 of Penelope pileata. Taxonomy (NCBI): domain Eukaryota; kingdom Metazoa; phylum Chordata; class Aves; order Galliformes; family Cracidae; genus Penelope; species Penelope pileata. The sequence continues at coordinate 4,923,081 of WBMW01003413.1, read as the reverse complement.
TGAAATTTTTTTTAGAATCATTTAAAATCTGACATAAATCACAGTCCTTTAGATAGTACGTTTGCTTACTAACTCACTAAAATCCAGAAAGAACACAAGACTAAATGCATTAAAAAAAAATTTGCTAACTTAAGAATCCTCTTAGCTTTTGACATTCATGAACTGCGTGAACTGTGCTGGTACAAGCTGTAAAAGGTAAAAGGAAAGGATTTTGCTCTTTAAGTAAAGGTACGTACTTATCAGAGAATTGCTTTTAAGATAAATTTAATACATTATATGGGAGAGGAAGTGTAGGCTTTTTAAGCAGTGTCTATTTTTCCTTGTCCTGACAGCCCTGCTATGCATCCCTCCTCGATAATTCTTCCAGCTGGAACTATATGAATTGCATTTCAAGTAATTACAGTCAACAATTTCATTATGCAATTACTCTGAACTAAGTGACCATTCTTTTTTTCCCCTTCTAATTTTGTGCCTGAAAATGAAAAATCTAATAAATAATACTTCATCAGCTTCACACACATCATTCTGCACAGCAGTCCACTTTCAGATTCAGGCTTATGGACAAAAAGGAAACAAAAAAGAAACAATGCTAGAAAAAGGAAAAAAACAACCATGTAATCTGAATGCAAAAAGAAGCAAGTAGTAGCCTACACAGCCTGGATGACCAGAGGGGCCCAATCCTGCTGGAGCCCGAGTGAGTTTGCACATGCAAAGAAACCTCTACCCCTGCTGCCCTTGGTATGGGGCAGGATCGTTCAGCCCCTCACGGGATCAGGTCTGTTATGGAAGAAAATAAACACGCCTATTCTTTCAATTTAAATTGAGCGGATTCTGCTGAAACGTCTTCCTAAAAGTCACCAGAAAGTGCAGAAATACTGGCTAGGACCACATTGGGTGAAAACACAGCTGCGTCCCAAAGGAAAAGTCCAAATGGTAGGAAGCCTTCTAGCCAACCTTGTGTTTAGCAACGCTCTGCTGTAGGCAAAGGACACTGGGATGTCAGTACACCTCTCTATCGACTCACATTGCTAATAAAATAATCAAGCTAAAATTAAATCATAAGTAACTTCCCAAAGAGGTTGCACTGCACTTCCAGAGATGTTTGGGAACAAACCCGTACAACACGCAGCTGCTGTGCACCGGGAGCTAGGGACAGGGCTGCACACCAACCCTCCCAGGCTCCCACTGAGGTCAGGGGCCTCCAAGCATTACTTCAACACACCTGAGGCAAAAGAAAGCAATTCTCCTGTTGTGGTCTGTGTTTCTGCCTGGTCCATCTCTGCAGTGTCTTAGGCCCTATCTAGCAGAAATCTGCAGGTTCATTTCTAAACCTGCTGAAGAAGGTTCTTTACTTCAGGCATGTGGTTAAACATGCTCTGAGCAACTGCTTAAAGCTCTGTTGAAAACCGATAGCCTGCACCTGGGTGAACAAGTGAATGAGATATCTCTGATAACTGCCCATAGCACACTGGTAGGAGCATGCTCCGCTCCGAGTACCACCAGGCCTCTTCCCTCCAGATCTGTAAGTGGACCTGGAATTTTGTCACTCAGAATTGCTTACGCATTTAGCCAAAGCTGTCCCTGTCCACTGACCTGTTACCTTCAGCTCTGTCTCCAATTATTCAAGACGCTGAGTATTTACGCTATGGAACGTCATGATTTTAGCCTAGAGATTGCTTCTCGTGGACACACAGAGATCAGCTCTGCAAAAACAGCCGCTGACTTACATAGGTGCTTCAGTGGGAACGTGCCAGGACTTCCCAAATCTTATACGTCAGTGAGATCTGAAGGTGTCATCACCTTGAGGACGGGGCCCTACATCCACATTTTCATGTCCTTCTTAAGCTTGGGAAAGGGTTGAATAAATAAGTCATGCCATAACCGCTGAGTAAGACTAAGACACACAACTCCCTGGGTTTATACTAAATCTGATAATATTTTTAAGACTGTATACTGTCATATGTCCCATAATAATAAAAATTAATTCAAGATAAACCATTTCTTTTACTCTCCATTTTTTATTAATAAGCATAATTTCAGCTATTTGAAGATAGTGCAACTGATCTCTCTTAATTGGAAACAGGAGGGATTTTGAAGAGTGGATTGAGCTAATTATGTTTTGCAGAGGAAAAAAAAAAAAGAAAAAATGATTCCCACATTTATTTTCTAATTACTCAGTGAAGACCTCTGCTCTAGTCCATGAGGATCTCCTTTGACGTCAAAGGATTTGGTGGGAGGATCAGCCTCCAGCTGAGCTGCCCAGCCATACAGAGCCAGCCTTGGAAGCTTTCTTCAGTAAATGGCAACCACTAACCCAGGAAAACAGACCTGGAAAGTGCTCTCAGCAATTTTTGGTGGGGGTCTGGTCTTCCTCGTATTATATATAGCCTACGCATGCCACGCGCATCAGTGGGAACAAGCTGTTGGCAGGGTGTTCACAATATGATTTCCATCTAGCAGGGACAATGAAAACATTTCAATCTTTAAAACAAAACACTTAAATCATGAGTAATATTGAGGATCACATATATGTCAACAGCACTTAAAGAAAAAAGCACTAACAAAAATGCAAGGTGTTTTAGGAGAGCCTGGAACCAGTTAAGAACAAAATCCCAGACTTGGAATCTCAAACTAATAGATCCCAATTATCTCATTTAAACACTGTCAAATGATTATTCCTTTTAAATCACACTTTCGCACCTCAGGACAGCAAATTACAATACATCTGCAGCAAATGAGTTCTCTCCTTCCAAGCCCCCTCCCTGCCATTTACATAAAGCAGTGCCTTTGATAATCACAAAGCCATTTCTGGCTGAATGTCCTTTAGCAGATCCATCAGCTTCAAAAGCCTTATGAAACAGAAATAAGGGGAACGAATAGTCAAGCATGCAAAGGAAAACTGGGTCCAGAGACAGCACTCTCCTATTTTGCCAGCAGAAGCAGGCTGGATCTGTCAGTCTCCCAAGCAGCAGCCCACACCCATGGGTGGTAGGGACAGGAGCTGCTGTGTGGGCACCCACAGGACCTCCTGGGATGCTGCCCACCCTATTGGTGTCTGGGGCAGCAGCATGTAAGAGCAAAAGCATTCTCAGTTCCATGCTCCACCTTTACAGCGAGTGTAACCACATGGATGCACTGTCACTGCGTACCACAAGCAAAGCCATTTATGCATGAATGTGTCAGAGCCCTTCTACATAAACAATTGGTCTTACTTGTTATTAATTTCAGTGTATCTTTAAAATATTTTCCCATATCAATCTGCCCTCACCGTACTCATTTGTTGATAACACTTTTCTACACCAACTAGAAAACTGTCTTCTAAGGAAGACAGTAATTGCAATGAATTTTCTTTCCACCCACCTATTAAGATGTTTCTTCTTCCTAGGTTTTACACTTTTAAGCTGTTTTCTTCAAGTACTTCCGAACACTACATTGCTTTTAAAGGTCCCAGCATATTTTGTTATTGCCAAACAAATAAGGCAACAATAACTTCTGAGACAACACTCAGAAGAACAGTAATTGCAAACAAAAGTAAGCATAACTTAAACAACCATCCACTTTTTACAGTACAGAGAACATGCCTATATTTTGCATAGATGTAATATGCCATTTAAACTGGAATTTATGCCTATGTAAACGTGCATCAGTGTAACTACTGCAGGATAACTGTAGTGATTCTGAGAATTAAAATATTTACACTGTAAAATATAATCATAAATGAATGCAGTTTGACCACCTGGCACAAGTATTTACACGCATTTGCAAGAGCAGAATAGTTCAGACCTTGAGCATGATTCTATTTCCACTTAAATGCTTATCCCAAATCTTCAGTAAACCTAACTGAAGCTTTTAGAAGTACAACAAAATTATATTTTCTTTTTAATGAACAAACTCCTTGGTTCCACTTCCAGAACTGGAGTTTGAGGCACATTTACCTTGACAGGGAATAACACAAATCCTTAAAAACAGAGCAGACAAAATACACTCCCTGCTTTCCTGTGTTTCTCATGTAATCAGCTGCAGCAGGTGAAACACAGAGCACTGAAGTTGTTTTTTAATAAGTCAGTGAGAAGCAAAAGGAATGAGTTTCCAGCGGGGAACCCTCACGTTCTAAACTAAACTCTTTCAGGAAAAAAATTGGTATCTGAAAATTGTAATGTTCAAATATTGGAGTTTATTATTTTTCAACCACGACTCAGTAAATTATTTCCTTTTACATAATTATTTTCATTCACACATAGAATTATGCTCGGATTCCTCACTGTAAATAAAGCATTTTAAAACCCTTTTTTTCATCCATCGTAAATCCATTAAGACAATTTCCGTCTTACGCTCACTTCCTTTCGCCAAATGAAGATCATCAGGACATACCACACATGTCCAGAGGGACAGCAGAGCTAATGAATATGTATGGTTTATGTCACAACAGAGCACTCCCCTTGTTCTGCAGTATCGACCTTCTCTTATGTGAGTAAATAACAGGTGAGCACTTGTGCATGAGGATAAATGGGGTTAAAACTGCCATAAAGGGACATACTTTATTTGAACAAAGTGGATGTGCAATAAATAGAGATTTAGGTGATGCTGAATTATTTTTTATGTCATGTTGTTCCAAAACGTTAGAAAACAATCTTCCTCTAAAACACAAGTTTCATAACAAGAGTTGTTTAAATATATTTCTGTCCAATTAACAGCAGCAGCACTCTATATAAATCTCCATTTATTCCACTACATTATATCTTTCAATTTATTTTTCAATCACCATGCTTTAAGAACATACACAAGTATGTAACGTATTTCATAGCCTTATAAACAGCAGGACAAGCTTAATTCCAGAGATTTATATAAGCAGCCCTATTCTTTTTACAAATACGAAAGCAAAGATCAATATCAGGAAGTTTCAAATCACTGTAGTCAGATTTGACCCAAAATGCTCAACTAACAAGAGTAAAAAAGCAAATTTGTATGGGCCACAGGCACAAAGCTCAGCCTGTAACCAGGAACGCTGCTTCCCTTTTAAAGCGCTTACTCCAAGCCCTATCAGCACAGGAAAGGTACGAACAGTTGCTTTACTGAGATTAGAGTACCTCTGCTAATTAGCTAAATGAGAACAAACACCGATTAAATGTATATATAGAAGTAATCTGATACCGGAGGGGAATAAAAAAATCCTTCTTAAGATGACTCCACAGCATACAAAGCCATTGCAAAATTTGTTTGTTATTTATGCATTTTGCTTTTTGGCAATCTGCACATTAATTTTTAATGAAATAGTAAAGAGATGCTGCGTCTCACACTTGGATAAAAATATTCTATAGCCAGGACTGGGTGACACAGTGCATTAATTCAGTGTCCTTCACTCCTGGGACCTGCGTATAATTTAGTCCAGCCTGAAGAAAATAACTTTGATCTGAAGGCTGTGGAAAAAGCTACATATGAAATGAGTTTTGGTGGGTTTAGCGTTGTTTCTTATATACAAGACGACACATGAAGATAAACTGCTTTCGCCCGCTCCTGCCGCAGCCCGGGATTAGAGCAGGGAGCTCTCAGCAGAGCTCTGCTCCCCGCCGTGCCCGCACGCGTTTCCCTCTGCTATCAGCACGCAGGGCAGCCCGCGCTGCCGTACGCAGCCTCTCCAAAACGCTCCAATATCTCACATGAAAGGGCTGCGTTACCAAGCCACGGACTTATTTGGTCTCTCCATTACGAAACAACACCGAACCCAACAGACGCATTTCAGCATGCGAGCTGACGTTGAGAGAAGGGGTGATGTTACCACGGGGAGCCCAAGATTTCCTCCCAGGCCAGGGAACACCTCTGCCAAGCCACCAGCGCCGCGCTCATCACGCTCCAGGGAAGAGCCCTGGCCCGGCTGCGTGCAGCTGACCCTGCCTTCCTGCTGCTCCCCCGCCGCACGGAAACAAGATTAAAAGCAGGAGCATAACCAAGGACCTGACATGCTAGCAACACTAAGCCCAGCTAAATCTTTTCCTCACTTAAACCTTTCAATTATTGTATGCTACAAATTCCAAAGATTCTTTCTTGCTCATTCAGTAAGATGTATCAGCACTAGCTACTGAAAAACTAAATACAGCTCTATTTTATTTTATTTTATTTTTTGCATGCTCTTGGTTTGGGTCTAACAGTATTGTTTCCTGAGCACTCTAAAGGAACCATACAGACTGTTAAATTGACTTCACAAATTATCCAGAAAAGGGAGAGAGAGGAGGAGCAGGGGATTTTCTGTAGACAAACAGAAATCTATGTATGGATATATATTTATATATTTTACACACACAAACACAAGAGAGAGAATGCCTTAACTGAGAGATTTAACTCTGTATATGCTGATATTTTCACTTTATTACTGAGAGAGTGGGAGGGAAAAGAGACCGATGTCTCATGTGATATGTTGGTTTTCCTGTCCAAAAAAGAGCAAAGTTCATCCTGCAACAGGAAAAGTTGAGCCAGGTCTTGAAACACACCGTATGTCACAGAGTGCACAGGCATTTCAAGGGGTAGAAGAGAATAATGCTGCCTTTAAAAACAGAAGGGAATGATAGAGCCTAGCTGATAAAATGTCACATTCCTTTGCAGCTATCACACAAATTCAGCCTTCTCTGTATACAGCCTGCAAGAGAACAAAAATCTAAGCCCTGCAATGATGACATCAATAACTAGCAGAGCCCTGTTGATAGCTTACATAACAATAAACTGTGGTATTTTCCTGTAATTTTGTCCACATTTTTATTGTGTAGGTATTCACCTAATGATGAAATAGTTTTAAAATTTGCTTCAGGGTACAGAAGTCAAGCTCCACTGATTAGCATCTCAAAGCTCACTACAGGCACACATTTGTATAGCTGAATAACAGCACTTGTGTTCGTATGATCTTTAAAAAACAAAACAAAACAACAACAAAGTACGACTATACTTGATGTTTGATGATGCACACCGATGAAAGTACTTTCACAAAATATACAATATACAACAGCTAACTGTAAGAATTTCAAAGAGAAGGTAGAAAGGTAACATCACAAAAAGAGCCAAAAGGTTTTTGGTGTCAATATTAGGTGCCCAGACTCCGAGATTCATGAGTTTGATTCTCCTGTCACTTGTCTGGTTTGAAGTCAGAAGAACCACTGAGGTTGATAATTTATTGTGAAGGAGATAAATGTGCCCCCCTTTTTCCTGTACTTTTTTATTCTCAGGCAACAATTATTCATCAGCTGATTATTTTGTTCACCAGCATTTGGGTTTTAATAAAAAAGCTGAAGAAAATACACAAAAATACACAAGTGGCTATATTTCATTAAAATACAGAGTTCTGGTGTTTGCTGCACTAGCTCAATTTCTAATTCATTCATATCTAAAACAAGGTGGCTTTGAAACTTTATTGAATATGAACCTTCTTAAAATTTGCTGTCAACTCAATGGACAGAATTCTGGTTTCAATCACACTGGAGACTCCAGCCCAGTGCATCGCCTTCAGCAGCACCACATCTATCTGCACCTCTCGTTTGTCCTTTCTCCAGTCGTATTTTATTACAACATTTTAGTTATAAAACTCTCCATTCGATTTTATGTCAAACAACATTATAAAACTGCATCCACATTGATTTACTATTAAAAATGTTATACAGTATCAACAGGAATGTTACAATGTTGGTAAATATCTATCAACTATCAGCTTAAATTCTGTTCTTTGGTTTTTTTTTTTTCCATTAACATTTCTCTTTTCATCCAGAATGTGTAAGTAACATACAGGAATGACTTAAAGAAAACTGAACATTAATATAGATAAACACATATGGCAGCAAAAACTAAGTTCAGAAAAGAGAAAATCTTCACTGAAGCATTTGATGCTGGTAGTACAGATTTACTAAGACTGGTTTGTATTGTTTGGAAAAAAACAAAGAAACAGGTTGAATTATGAGGCACTGTGAGACTTTTGTGATCACAAGTGAAAGATTTACAGACACAACTGAGAGGTGGATTCCACTAATCAGAAGAATGCATAACCTCTGCAAAGCAGGTAGGAGTGAATCATTTTAATTTTCTCTCTTACTTATGGCTTTATATTCTTATACAAGAGAAGTAGAGGAAACCTAAATATGACCCTATTTAGATATATTAACTGAAAAGCCTTTGTAGAATTCTTAAGCAAACAGGATTGTGCCTCCAACGCTGCCCATCCAGTTTTGCAATGTGTTAAATTGGACGGCTACTTGGACAGTTCTCTATTCATTACTGAACTGTGGAAAGGAAACACAGAGGTGGCATTTTCCTTTTCAACCATGTAATGCCTTGTAGCTAGATTCCAAAGCATCAAGGAGAGATTCTTTCTTTTTTTTTNAGGAGAGGTTTTTTTTTTTTTTTTTCTTTCTTTTTTTTTTTTTTGCTAGACAAGCTGTCGTAATTGAAATGAAGTCTAATCAGACTCATTACTGTTTTCAGCAATTTGCACCACCAAAGATGCTTATTGGGTAACAGTGTTTAATAAACCACTCTTTAGAAAACTACCAGTAATGAGCTCTTAACAGCCAATCTTTTAGCGTGAATGTAATGTGAAAAGTGTTCCTAGCGCTGAATAGATTTTCACATTTAGTAGTGTCATAATTAAGCTGAAGGAATTGGTAGCTGTGATGATAGATTTACTGCAATATAGTATTTCTTCGGAAAACATATTTGAAGATACTTGGGATTCGATAATACTTCCAGAACAAATTTTAAAACTGCACAAAAGACTGGCTTAGCTCTGTAAATTAGAGATTATTTGGGGAATGCACAGAGTACTGTAAATCAGGTATCATCCACCAGACATGCGTGAAGTTAATTTCACCTAGCTTTGTTTGACTGCTCTTCCATCACCTAACAATTTCCAGTCATTAATATACAAATAATAAATGTTGTTGTCATCAGCTGAATGATAATGAACAAAAATGACCATTAAAAGAGGTACTTGAAGAAACACTTGTCAGTTCTCCTTCCCCAGTAACAGCTGAAAATGCTCATGAGAAAAAAAAAAAAATCAAGCAAATTGCTTGGTTTCAAAATAAAATTAGGTATGTAAAATATCATATATTTATGCACACATGCATACACAGCTAATGCAATTTTTTCCTAGTAGTTTCAAATACCATTAACACCTAGTACCTATTTAGTACCAAAAAAACCCCCAAGTTCATAATGCAAACAACACCATAGGTCTGAATATGTAAGAAAGTGAAATATATTATTCATAAAATACAGCCATCAACAAGAGATAAATTTTCATCAACAGAAAGCTTGATTTAACTAGATGTATACTTCACTGCACTAGTCATACCAATACTAGTACCTAACAAATGCTGAAAGAGGCAAAAAAGAAAATAAATTGCATATATAAGCTCCAGCTAATTAAACATCCAGAGTGAATCCTGAGGAACAGCCACCATTCCCTCGCCAGATTGATTTGGGCCTGACATAATATTTAAAGTTATCAATAAGAAATGACCAAGACTACTTTGTGTCTCCCACTAGGAGAAATACATAGGGATGCAAATGCTGTTTTGCTTACTAGAGATTCTGCCAAAGAAGCTTTGTGTCGGCGGCCAAGACTTTGGAAGGGAGCGCATAAAGATGAGCAATCAATAATGAAACCACCGACAAAATGACGGAGACCTTAATTCTCTTGAACTGAGATTTTCTATCAGAATTCCATGATAAGAGGCTAAGAACAGTTCCTTTACTGAAGGAGTGCTCTTATTGCATCTTTTATATATCCTAGCCCCCAAACTTCACTAGTCCTAAATGCAGCCCATAAGCCTCCATATCTGTTTGCAGCTTTCTGAATCAATAGGACCATAAGAACTGAGACTACCAAATTAATGCCAGTTTCATTTGATTTTGTGGTATGCGCTTCTTTGCACTACAAAGTAGAAAAAGGAAAGGGGAAAAAAAACACCCAGAACTCATTCCCAGATGGGTTTTTGTAGCTTTCAGATCAAAATATCTTCCAGTTTCTTAAGTCTGAACTGAATTTGTACTCAGATCCAACATTTTTAGTGCTGCTGCCTACTGTACTATGCAATTCCAAAGCCCGCACCTTTAAGTCAAACACTTAGCTCTGCTCCCTGCAAAATAAAATAAAATAACACAGACTCCATAGCTGCTTTAGACTACCTCCCCTTGTACTTCTGAATAATGCATTAAACTTCACATCATTGGTGAGTGACAACCCGGTGCTTTAAGATACAAAATATGCATTATGTACTGTTGATTTTACTAAGCGCAGATGCTCTGAAACATCAATTGCTCATCAATAAGTCCTTCAATATCTTATGATATTTTTAGTAGTTTAAAAACTGAGGTTGACAGAAATGTAGCATCCACAGGAGGCACCACAGGCATCATTATAAAACTGCAGTTAGCATCCTTTCTTATTTCTAACATAAAATTAGAAGTGGGTAGGAACCTTCAGTGTATTTCTTCCGCATCCTAGCACTGTCACAAAAAATAAAAATAAAATCATTTTTCGGCCTCGGATCCATCACTATTTTATCAAGCCTACAAAACACTGGTCTGCTCACCCAAGATGCTGACCCCAAACAACACCTGACTTTCAATAGAAATCAAGAATCCTCCTTCTGGCATCTCTGGGCCTGTTTAGCCTGATCCCCAAAGCCTTCTCTAAGAGATTCTTAAACGACTTTCCACTGGAAAATTGGGTCCTTCCAACTTATTACACTACTTACAGGTTGCTGTCTTGCCACGAAGTGCCATATCTACAGGAGTACGGAATAGCATATGAAATTTCCTAAGGAAATAGGCAGTTCATAGGAAGTAAAGAAAGGAGGTGAAGTTACAGGGGCAGGTTGAACTCTGAAGTCAGATCTTTCCCCCAAATACTGTGAATCAGTGAGAAAGAGAAACAGGTTCCTAAGAAAAGGACAGCAAGAAGAACCTGGTGATGCCACCTCTGTGGCATCAGAGGGCAAGGCACAGGCAGGAGAAGACAGCTCCAGAGGCAAGGTCTGCTGTCACTGAAGCCTATGATGAGCTCTGTAGTGGTTTGTCTCAGGACAACTCTATCAAAAGACAGCATGAATAGCAGAAACTGGAGCTCACATGAAATCCACTGCGCCTTCCATAGCAGCATAGACATTATTTTGTTCTCCATCAGTGAAATTCCAATATTACAGCCCAACTTCTCCCAGGCAGGACCCAGCATCAATCACAGTCTGCCCTTCAACAAAAGGTACCATAAACAATCCGTGGGGTGCCTTTGAGTACAGAACACTGCAGATTTCTGTGTTCTGTTCTCCTGTTCACGGCAATACTATTTATTTATTTTTGTTTTGTTTTGTTTTGCAGCATAGGGAGCAGTTTGGATGGAATACCATGTAAAATTGTCTCACTGGGTGTTCTGCATTCTTTGTTTGTTGCTGTTAAAAATGAATGAATAAATAAATAAAATAGATCCACGTTAATTGTTTGAAACAGAAGCGAGCACTTGTCCGACGCTTCCACACAAACTACCTCCACGGACTGCCGAGGTTACTGTTCTATTATGGTACATTTACAAAGCAACACAATAGATGAGTTGCAGCAGATGAGAACATTTGTCCAACAGATCTGGAATCCTTTGTATTACAGCAGGCATTATTCTTCACACTTCAGATGGGCTGAAAAACACAGACTTGCCTAGTAGGGCTTTCTTTAAAGGTAGAGCAGTCTAGCACACAGCTTCCCTGATTGAAATTGGTTATGGAAATATGGAAGAGGTAAAAGGAAGAACACCAGGTCCTATGAAATACAGTTGTGAGTTTGTCTGGGGGTGTGGGGGTTAATAAATAAAATTCATGTGCAAGTGAGGAAAACATCCCCTGGCTTTGGAGGGATTGAGGTGAGTGTATTGGAATGTACCAGCACTTGACTTTTACTTTATTTTTCATAGAGTCTATTTTCTGCTTTTCCACTACAGAGCTTTCTATTTATTTTAGCATAACTCTGTATCTTTGTCATTAAACAATCAAGTTCTAATAAAAACCATAATGCAAACAGCCAGTTGTGTAATGAAAAACAACATAGGGTTGAAGGGGGGTTCCTGCCTGATCTCAGCAGCAGATTAGCTTATGCCCTGCAGCATGAGATGGAAAATATGGTCCTCACTATTACAGTTTTGATTCTGTATTTGCGTTTTATATGGATTTTTAAAAAGCCACAATACAAAGCTTTAATTTAGAGAGTATAAATACGTAAGTGTGCATAACTGCACATAAATATTTGTTTTCCCTTCCAGAGCAGGAATGATGTTGGGTGACGTTTGTCTGTAGTGATGGCACAGTGACTAGCCTGGAATCTTGCTGACAGAAGAAGAACAAAACCAGAAAAAACACCTACATTTTGGGCTATCCCAGTGCACACTGTATCAACTGCAACCCCAAATACATGCTTTTCTGAGAAATTCCGAGTGACCCTTTTTCAGTAACCCTCTCGCTACACTGCAGCGTACTGAGATTACTTCTGCATAGAGAACAGCACAGTTTTATTCATAAAAAGGTAAAAACCATTCAGCTAATTGCTTTTTATACTCCATAAACGTTAGCAGTTTATTCACTGGCAGCAGGCCAGGAGACCTCCTCCAACAGACACCGATCTCTCAGCTGCATCTTTTCTCCTGTACCAGACATATATGATCTCCTTCTCTCCTTCCCTTCCCCCAGTTCTTCACATGCATTTCTGCAACTGTCCTCTATCTCAAAGTTAAAGCTGTGCCAAATCAAGAGCAGCGGCGCTAAGGGGTGGCCAGAAAATGGGACAGCAGAGGGTTTTGAAGTTAACAGAGAAGCGTCCTGTTCCTACCACCCATCAAGCACGTTTCTGGTTTCTTCATGTGCAGAAGGGCAGGCTGCACGACTGCCCCTCACTTTAGGGATTTAACTCTAGAGATACAGCACAGCCCTTGAACAACCTCAGCCCCAAAGGCCAGAGGGATTCACGTGGAGAAGTCCCATCCCAGTGCATGTCAGCCCAGCTGCAGGTAAAAACCTCATGCATTGCCCTACTGCACGGGTTAGCTGCTCTGAAGCTGTGCCTAGCACCAAGAATGAAGAGTAGAAAGCAGGAACAAGGAAACCACATTTAAGAGGACTTCAGAAAAATCCAAAAAAGGCAGGAAAAAGAGGCAGAACTTTCCATCTCCAACCTTTGTTGCATACTTTCTAATGCTAAGGGCCTTACTTAACCTTTCTGTTACTTATTTTTTTAAAAAAACTTTACATTGTTTTCATTAGGCACATAATTATTTAGGCACATTGTGACACAAAGATCTTGTGTCACCTTTTCAAGTATACATCCAAAACATTTTAAATGATTGTCTATACATGATTTAATGAAAAATACCTTGGGCTTTATTCATGTCTTGTTCATTCTATGTATTAAGCAGAGAGTTTGCCATGCCTGAACTAAAAGGTACTTGATAACAAACGGTTAGAGGGCACAGGCTGATATTTAAGAGGTAAGGTTGCACCAAGGTAGCTTTGATGGGCCATTTTATATTGAGGATAACCAGAAATGACATTTCTTAAAAAGGTCTGGATTGCTAAAGAGAAGGAATGCCCTAAATGCATCAATGGAAACTGCTGCTGAGCATGACTGCTTTTTTTTAATATTTTGACTATTTTCAAAGGAAAGACAGTCATGCTACAAATGTTTTTTCAATAAATCTCTGGCGAGTACTGGGCACTTCCAAGATCAGTTACACAGCATACTCTCAAAATGATTAAACTGTCTCTCACAGCACTTCAAATGATAGACTGCCCAGAAAAAGCACTAGTGCCCCACAAATTAGGAATTGTAGCAGTCGTTGATAAGCTAGAATGAGCTCTGGGCTGTTTTAGGACACACCTCACCCTCATTACTGGGCTGCCCCTCTTGGAAAATCCTTCCCCTTGTGTAAGGTCATTCAACTAGATTAAAATATCTCACTGTAATGTTACCTCTTTATAACACCTCACACACTTAGGTATAGAAATGTTAGTTACTGGATGAACAATGATCTTACTTTTATACGCACCGCACAAAGATACCACCTAGGTGATTTAGTTGAAAAAGAAAATTTAATCTATATTTCTAGGAGAGCTCTATGAAGAGCCACAAGTTGCTATGACAGAGAATTTAAATCGTTTGGATGATTCCCCTGCTCTCTTCTCCAAGTTGTTATTAATGTCTATAATTTAGGCCTCTGCGTGGCTAACATGCATGTGGCTCTCTCCAGTCATATGAATAAAGCTGCATAATTAGGCACTGGTGTAATTTGTAGCCTCCAACTCATTCTCCCACTTCCCTTTCCCGATGTTCCTCGAAGAGGCTGCGATTTATGTTGGCGGCAGATCGTGACACCGTTACTCACAGAAGTACTCTCTGCCTGCGATTTCCTTCAAATTACTGACAAAAACTAAATTCCTCAGCAAGTCAGAGCAGTCACCATGACGGGGATAGATGGCACCAAGCCCCCATCACCCGCGCCCCGTTGCTGGGGTGGGAGCTGGGACAGGCAACCAAATGGTTAACCGTGCTTGTCCTTTCATCCTCAAACCTGACAGAGACTTCTTCAAATCCTGAGAACTCCTTTTACCTCAGTTTGACAATTTTAAAATGTGCCCCAATGAGTTTGCCAAGCTCATCTCTATTAACAGGAAATGAAATAAAGAGGCACTCTTCGTGTCGACTGCAGGCATTTCAGATTTTGTGGCAGCCTGCGTCTTCCCAGTGCCTTTCACATGGAAGAGATAATGCGTGTGAAGAAAAACAAAATTGTAGGTTTAGTAATGTCAAAATCTGATTTATGCCAAAATAGAGATGTCAGCAATAGCAGCATAAGTGACAAGTGTTAAATTACCCAAAGAAGTAAATTCTGTAATTATTTACCTCTCTGGCACATGATCCTTAACAACCTCCAGACCTAAAAGGAACAGCAGGAACCACGCGCATTTTTAAATTCAGCTTTTTTCCTTATTTTTGAGAAATGACTTTTTGCCCTGATTTTTTTTTTTTTTTTTTTTTTTTTTTTAATATACAACAAAGTGCCACCAACAGCATTTCAAATAAAACGTCAGCAGCAAGCCCCATACTGCATATGCTGGGAGCTGAGTGTACAGTCATCTGCAAATGGACAACTTTAATTCGATTCCTGGCACCACTGGCCACGCTGAGAATCCTTCTATCTCCTCACACCAGGGGTTTGCTCTTTTAAGCATTGCTCCCTGAAGGGAAGGAAAAACTAGAGAAAGAGGATTTCCAATGACCCTGCACAGATGAATGAATGTGTCAATGGTGAATATTGGTTCAGCTTTGAAATAGGGAATCCTGCAGTGGTTTCTCTGCTTCATCCCCACTAGTGAGTTCCACTGTGGACTTCAATGTGTAAGAGGCCTTTAGGGGACAGATAATAAATGGAAAAAGGGGTGAAAAAAAATCAATAAAATGGTTTAAGAGTAATAGAAAGGCATTTCTCTAACTATAACCTTTAAATGATTTCTAAGATAATTTTCTCAGATGTGCATCTCTTTGGCCTAGCTGGTTATAGAAATAGGTTAAAAAAAAAAGCTTCAATAAAGAAAGATTCTTTAATTTTGGCTAGCCGGTAAATGCTGCTGTGCCCTTTCAGTGCCTACTTAATTCCGCTGGGTTTCCATTTGTTTACCTGTTTGTTTCTGGTGTAAAGCCAGATGAATAAACAGTTGTGAAATTGTAAAAGCTCTCTCTGTTTCAGTGGGAGCTTATTCTTTCATTCATGACTGATTTCACAGCAAAAATGGTGAAGTGCACAAACCAAACACGGATAGGAAAGATACCTCTTCCTATCCGCATCTCTCTCCTGGAATTCAGGTAAACACACAAACATTTGTCTAAGCAGCAGTAGAACATGCATTTACTCTGCAAGCTTTTGATTTCATTTCCATTCAGCTACCTATCAATCAGCCTCACCATGACACAATATAATTTCCTAATCATGCCAATATTCACGCTTCTATCTCTTTTTAAATCCAAATAACATATATTTCAATAAGACATAAGTCTAATTATTTAAACATGATGTAGAATAACACTTCTCTAAGGCCGTTTCTTTTATGAGTTCTAGTTCCTTAAAATTACCATATAATTTAATCTATAAAGCAAAATTTATATAAAAGAATAACGCAAGCTTCCACTAAAGACTGAATTGTTAAATTCCCACTGAGTGCTGCTTTTTCCCTCCCTTATGTCTATAATAGTTTTCTTATCTGTTTCTAAGAGCAAAACTAATACATTCATCGAACAAAGTGAAACATATTGTTTCTCAACCTGTTAAAAACCACAGAACAGCAATTGCATCTTTTTTCTAGGAAAAAAAGGTAACAAACAGCAACTCTGCACAGGTTTCAACCTTTGAAAATGAAGTTGGCATTGTCAACTGCTATTTACAGCTAAATGCATGCACTTTAAATGTAACAATTTAATGCAAACTAAAAGTTCTTATTATATAATTGCTACCAAAATATTTACAGCTACGCAACTTCAGTGTTGCTGAGAAAGCAAAATGAAGTCTAACAGAGATCTAAAAGGACATAATGCTGGACAATTGCAGTCATTAATACAGATGCTGAATATTTTTGGATACTCAGGGGTATTAGCTATACATTTAATAGATATCATCAGATATGATCCTGTTTCAACTGAGAAAGAATTTGGGTAATCGGATTTATATAGCCTACAGCATTTCCTAAGGATACTGTCTGGGATTTGCCTCTTTTTGAATAGCTGAGATGTTAATGTTCTTTTAAGAGTATTTTTTAAATACTGAGCAGCATCTTCACGAAGAGCTGTGCTGATTTCCAATTATGTAAAAATTAATTTGTTTAATCAAGCTACAAGAAGGACAAGAAGTTGAACTGGAAAAATTCCATCACATTAAGTAAAGGATTATTACTCACAAGAAATATTTTCAATGTCAGACAGACTTGCAGCCCCAAACTAACTATACTTCTTGCAGAGAGCTATGTGCCTGTCTCTCCTGCCTGACTAGGTTTTCAAAGCTCTCCAAAAACAACACCAAAAGGAAGTCTAAATAGTGTTGATTTGCTTCTTAAATTCATTTGCTTTAAGCTCAGTCAAAGAAATCTTTAAGAAGAAGACTTAAATAAAGTTACCTTTTATAAATGTGCATTTTCTTTTACACGGTACGTGCACTGGCAAAGGAAGGGAGGTTCCCAAAAAGTTGCTCTGTCTGTGGTCTCAGGATTGTCTAATAAATAAGGATATTAGTTCATCTGGCCAAGTCTCAGCAATATGATAATAAACATTTCCCTTTTAGAAGACATTTGCAATCTTGGCGGTGGGGGGGGAAAGAAGGATTACTATTTCTGTTATCATAATGCATTAAATCATTTCATTTTAGTATTCATGATTATTATCAAATAAATTCTGTTAAAAAAAAGGGAACACAATTTTGGCATAATTTTGGGATAGCAGTACAGATGAGAATTGCTCCCATAACCTCCTTCTGAACGGTGATATATGCAAAATAATCCAAAAAGCGTTGCTTTCCAGTCCCTTTTCAGACTACTTGACATCCACTGCTCAAGTGTTTGAAACCTTCAGTTGCTGACTGTAATAGTGCACAGATGGAACAATATTTATTCTGTCAGTGGAAACTAATTAGGATGACACTAACTCTGAACATTAAACCAGAAGAAAAAAAAAAATCACACTTTACACAGTGTGGCACATGATCTGTGAGTTTACAAATAAAAGCTATAAATTTTAATACATTTCTGTTACATAGGAGGTGTGACCATCTTTGCTGTTGCCACCGTACGCGGTAGCCAGAGATGGACTTGTAGAGACATATCTGGATTTGGGTACAAATACACCATCTCCACTGTTAATTCACATCAGAAACTGTGTGCCAAAAGCTTCCACTCTGCAAGAACAGCAAGTTAGACTTGCAAATTATTTCACATTATCCTTCAGTCAGTGACACTGTCCTGGTCACCTCTCTCAGCCTGTGGCCCCATAGGCCCCAGTTGCACCAACACCATGAGCTGGGCAGAGCCAAACACAAGGCAGCTCTCCTTTGCCCCTTATTTCTTGGTGCAGCCATGAGATCTATCCTTCAGAATAAAAAATCTCATTTGACAAATATTCAGGTCTGATATGTATGTGCAGCCTCCACCAAGGACTGGCTCACAACTGCTGAAGATTCAAGACGTATGCCCTCAACATACCAACAAGTGATTTTCAAAACCTCACTAGGGATCTGAATCTCCATCTTTTGGTGCCTTAATATCTTTAAAGGTCTTCTTAATATTCCTACAAAGTTAAGCCTTCTGATGTCCAGGAGCTTAAATAAACTGGTTCACAAATGCTTAATGCTTTGAAGACCTACACAGTATGGCTCAAATTCACAAGATTAAAATACAGCAGTAGAGCACAGCAGTTTGCTCTTAGACTGATTCAAATATTGGTCCAATTGTCTTCCAGCACTTTAATGGGCATATGCCAGGAGAGAATTGGGTTTGACATGCATATATTTTCAGACGGATTCACCATCTTAAATTTTACTTTTAAATAACTAATCCGTGTAAAGGAAAAATAAAAATAAAAAAACATACTTAAAGCAATACTGACTTTTGTAACTTGGAACGACAAATTAATAGAGTCAAAAAAAAAAAGAGGAAAAAAAACATTGACTGCTTACAGTTCAGCAAGAGTTAACATGTTAGAAGTAACAGATCAGAAAAAAAAAAAAATCCCATTAATGATTGCTTCATTAATATGAGATAAACTAAGCAGAAACAGAACTGCCTGAGAAAGTGAAGCCTCAAAGACTTCCTGTCTATGCAACAGTACAATCCTCCAGAGCTGTTTGAAAACAACCAGAAAACCTCTGGAAGTGGTATTTTCTGTATCGGTAGCATTCTTAGTGTCTCTCAGCAGCCAGAAAGATGCTGGTGCAGAATTACACTTTGACTCCACCACCAGTATTTGTTCCCTCTTAGAGCCAAAGTCTTGCTGCTGTTTATGGTCATCCTTTCCTGTAGTGGGCTGGTAGCATTAGCAGCCTATCCATGGCATATTCCTGGCTTTCTTAGGAAGGGACTTCTCACAGCTTTTCCTCCAGGCCATGAAGCACAGCAGGAGGAGGCATGATATGGCATATAGTCTGATTTTAAAATCACAGGAAGTAAGGATAGTGAATATTCTTTTTTTTAAGACTGATGGAAGAGTTAGACAAACACTCCTTCAACATTTCCAGCTATAGCCATTAGTCTAATGAAGGACATTACCTATGTCTACAAGTCTGGCCTTTCTCATATTCCTAGATCAATGAGACATTCTTAAACTGAATTATTTTAATCTGAAAACATATTTTAAAGCATCCTTTATAACTAAGGTACTAAACGTGTTCCATAAAGCTTTGCTTATTTATAGATATTTATGTCAAACTTCAAAGGCTACTAAACTGCAATCTTACATTTAAAAACACAATATTTCTTTGCAAACTGAATTTAAATACAGGGCAGAACATAATGAGTAAATCTGCAAAAAATGATGAAGTGTGTCTTACTTTTAATTGATGATAATATCTTCTATGGATGCCAGATAGCATCTCTACTGAAACCATACCTTGGCTTGACAATAAAGTTGGAAGTTACCCAAGTGTATTGTGGCCAACTGTCAGATTTAAAAACAGTCACAACATACTATTAGTGGCATTCAGCCAATCTCTTAAAGAACACAATGACCCCAACTTTATTCTGAAAACTCACTTTGAAAGCAAATCTATTCCCTAAAGTAATTTTCAGCACTGTTTAAAAAGCTTGGAAAAATCAGATTAGAGTAAACCAGGTTATGTAGATGTTATGAGAATGTAGCTTCTAAAAATAACTTTATAGATCAATTCAAGTAAACTTCAAATACAGAGATCTCACCTTTCGCACAGCAATGCACTTGTATGCTCTATAATTCTGGTCTCAAATTATCAGATTGATATAGTCTTTATAGTTAGTACAGTCTCTGGAAAGCCTGTGATATAAAACAACTCCCATGCATTGAAGATTTATGCCTTGAGAGCCTTATGTGAGCACATTACATACAGTATCTGATGGAACTGTTGCACTGTATGCTGTATTTTGAAATGACTATGGATGCCTAAGAAAAAACAATAAATATTCTCTCAACAAGAAGGCATGCATATGTATTGCCATAATCTGCAATAGGACACAAATTTCCCATCAATTTTTTATCATCACTACCGTAAGCTTCCATGAGAAACAACAGAATCTTACAATAGAATGAAAGTAAAAAAAAGTAGCCTAATGCTAAGTATGGCCAATGAATGAAGTGCAATCGTTGAAAGCTTGCTATAATCACAGAAAATACACCCAGGTAAATTCTTAATAGAAACTCCTACGAACTAACAGCAGTGACACATAATCAATGAAACTCCTATTAAAGCATTATTAAGACGTAACCTTGTTTATTCTAAGTAATATAAAATGTACCCACTCACACATAAAAGCCAACCATGCACCATCCAAGCTATCACAAAAACGATCCAAGATACTTTAAGGGGAAATGTTCATAGACACTTCAGAAAGAGAGAAGTACGCACTAGAACTTCAGTATAATTTGTCTAGAAAACAACTTACATGTTATCAATGTATGACACCATATTTTGAACTCACTCTTTCCAAACAGCATTGACTAAAGGTCTCTGTAAAATTCATTCCAACCAATAGCAGTTTGCTACTTCGTATATTCAAATTAAGTCACTGCTTAGCTAAAATCTCACATGCAATTCAAAACTGGAGTTAGTCTCCAAGTGTGGATAAGTAAGATAACTTGTTTCAAGCACAGCAACTCCACAGACTTAACTTGTCTGCTGATTCATGACATCTAGCTTTTAACTGTAGCATTAGGGGCTATTTGTAAAAGAAAAGTACTGAGCTCAATTTCACTTTCACCACTCTAGTGAGGAAAACTACATCAATTTGAAGTGCTGCTTACATTATTCACAGTACAACTGAGTACATTACATGATTTTGCCAACATGGAGATTGGATTTCTTTTCACTCTTATCACACAGCTGTACCAGCAGGAAAAGAACAACATGGAGAGGCTCTCAGCATCAACAAACTAACTTATGCTTTAAATGAAGTATATTTAACCACAGTCACCATTTTTAGCTCCATCTGTAAGTCAAAACTATGTCTGATGCCATCAAGCCTCCATGTGACAAACATTTCACAGCAAGTAGTTTCCCAGAGCAAGTACAAATTCAGGAAATAACGAGCAAATGGAATTCCTGTTGTGGTCAACTATTCTACTCAAGATCATCACTGGCTTTTCTGCGAAAAACACTGACTGTTACTCAGCTTGAAGTCAGGGGGAGTTTTCACTTCAAGCAAGGTCATTCTCATAAGTAGGATAGAGTGCAGCAAAGATAATGGTCGTGTCATAACAATACATAATGTCATAGGGAACAGTGAAAAATATGCAACTGATTATTGTACTTATCTGATCACTATCCAGTAAATATCTGTATTTGAGGTGTTCTTAGGTATATCAGAAAATACAAAACAAGTAAATAACATAGCAAAAGCATTCCCAGTATAAAATAAATCTCCTCAAATACAGGAGCTTTAAAAAAAGAAATGTTGTAAGAACATTGCTTAGACTGTTAAGTTTAAAGCTTTGCTTTCCATTTCTACAGTATGGTATGTTTTGGCATAGGCTATTTCCTCACTGGAAAACAATAAGATATGCCCAGTAAAATCACAGAATTTGATCATTGCTTGAATTATTTGGTGGTTTTTTTCTGTAATTTTGTTATTAAAACTACCTGTAAGCACTGTGAACATCTGAACTTTGTCAATTAGTTAGATGTAAAAAACGTCCTTAAACAATTTGTGCTCCACAGTATTCCTTTCTTCCCCTATTCCATGAGATAACGTAGCACTGCTGCATAGAAAAACGTGTAGACCCCTTTCTGGCTAAAAATACAACTATGTTCTGCTTCTACTGACTTTGCCTTTCTTTCTTCAACCTAAGTCACCAGACATCTTGACTTATAATTGCATTTTTACTTTGACATGTTTGTTTTACGGTATTTGTCTCTTAAATCTCTTTTGGAACTCTGCAGAGATGATATACGCATCAACGTCTGCTCAAAGTAACAAAAGTGCAATCCAGTAGAATTAAATGCAGTTGTGTTTCGATGCTAAAATAATCTTATAAATACAATTTCACCTAGAAACAGTGGTGAGAAAATCTCAGAAGGCTCAAGCAAAATCCGTTTGGTTCAAAGTCGCATCACAGAATTTTGACATTTTTCTACTGAAAATTCTTTTCTTTTTTCCCTTCCTTTTCATTCAACAGCTGTTCATTTAGAAATGGCTACTTCTATACCCTAGGAGAACAGAGAAGAGGAGATGGCAGAGGAGAGAGAAGAACAGAGAGAGAAGATGGAGAGAGGAGATGGCAGAGGAGAGGATGACAGCACCTTTGTCAAGATGAAGACTGTAGATATAAAGAGGACAGACTTTGGTATGAACCATTTGTAGAGAATAATTGTGGGCATTTAGAAAGAACAAAGATTTTTTTAATCAGGAATGCAGAACTGACATTCCTAGTTCTAATGAACCCTTGGTTCTCACACAGAACCTGGGACAGTGGTTTGCTTCACCAAAGCAGAATACTTTTTCTCCTTCCAAATTCAATGCAGTATCTCAGTACTCGATTGCAAAGCACGCTGGAGCCTGGGAATTTAACAGCTGAGGCATAAATCTTCATCTCCAAACCCTTCCTAACTACCATGGTTACTATCAGCTATTCTTACTAATTAAGAAGAAAACAAACATTTCTTACTTCTTGCTGAAGGGGAAAAATACTCTCTGAGAGACATACAGATGGGAACCTAGCAAATACTGTTTTTCTTGAGAAATAACTGTTTACACCAACCAATAAAGTGGAACAGGCTTCTGTCTCCAGCCTTGAGGACAAGAGACACAGTATGGATGTTCACAGGCTTGATCCCACGTTTGAGAGTATGCCCTGGCTTCATTTAGTTTACAGGATGTGGCCTGGGAGACTGCTCAGGAACAGCAAGACTTTGAAGAATGTCACTGACATCGAGTTAGTAATGACAGTGAAATATCTACATATACTGTCTATCTATTAGGCATTTCTTTTTTCATGAGTAAGATGCATTGCGGAGCAATTAAAAACATCTTGAGACGTGTTCCAAGTTTTCCAGAAGTCCTCACTGGAGTCTTCTATAATTAAAAAAAAAAAAAAAAAAAAAAAAAAAAAACCCCCTTTCAAAAAAAGAAAAACACTTAAAAAAAAAAAAAAAAACCCCTATCTGAAACAGAGACAGACCTATCAAAAAAGAGAGCATTATTCCCTTTTCAGAAAGACAAATCTTGCATTATATTTTGGAATAAAAATTGCATTTACTCACTATTTCCCTAAACTTCTACTGAGATCTCTCTTCCTTCTCCATTAATAACTGCACATCTACACATATACTAGCTGTAAACTAAAAAAGAAAGGAAGATTGTTGGGATAGGCACATATTTTCCACATCTGGATTTCATTTGGAGGAAGAGGGAAATCAGGAAAACAAGGATACAACAGTGGTGTAAAGAATGGAGGGGAAACAAGATGGACATCTAGAAAAAAATACTGAATTTGTTGTGAACAATCATCAGTTAAATGGCATGGTGCATGAACAGACTAATTAGGAACCTCGATGCAATCAGTGAGAAATACTTTTAAGATTTGTTTAAGAATGCAAAGAGTCAGAGCAACAAAATGGAAAAGTTTGAAGTGATGCAGGATGTAGAATGAGCGACTGCAGGAAAGCAAAATGCATTGAAACAGCAGTCAGGGCTGGAACACAGATACCTAATTGCATGTGCTCTTTAGGAAAAACAAAAATAGATGGAAAAGGGTGTCTGATGACATTATAGACTGTGAAGACATAAAAAGGGATATGTTGGATAGAACAGTCTGGTCATGTCAAAATAATAGGAAAAAAAAATCAAGTGTGCTGGAGCAGTCCTAGAAATTATGCAGTAAAACTCCCAGATTACTCCCAGCAAAACTCCTCTCCAACTCTGCACTTGGAGGGGTCCAGGGGAAGGAGCACCAATATTTAAGAAGGCAGAAAATAGGAATTGATTCAGACTACATTTTTTGGGATTTGTTCAAAGATTGAGTATATACATACATACATATATATATATCTAAAAGAATGAGATGCAATTTAAAATGGGTTTACCAAGGGTAAGAGTTATCAAGCTAATTTCTTTGATAATATGGCTGTTTTTTAGCAAAGGAAATTACTGAATCATATAAATGCACCCTTGGATATATATGATAGATTGCCTTATGCATCAAGACAGGACTGTAAACTAGTTAAGGAACTACTTGAAAGCATATAGTGACAGACAGTACTGAAAGGGCACCTATCAAACGGGAGAAGGCTTGGTAGTGAAATTCCTCAGAAACTAGTCTCAAAACTCACTTAAATTCAGTACTGAATATGACATAAGAAGTAGTAACACACAGTGAAAATTTGCAGACTACACAAAATTAAGATGTATCATCAGTATTGAAAAAAATCAAAATACCATCCAGGAAAAATATCGTGTTCCATGTAAATGTGAGTAATTAATGGAAAGCAGTAGTACAAAGTAGAAGTTAGTAGTGGGGAAAAAAAATTGCTTCAAGTTCAAACTTAACCACAAGGAAAAAGGAAAGAAAAAAAAAAACTGAAATGGATAAACTGAACAGAAGATGGACCTTCACCAACTAATGCAATGTAAGGTTATGCAGTTGTAAAATATAAACAGCAATTTTTTTCCAGAAAGTATTAATGTCATTGCACAGTGAAATCTCACCAGAACAGTAATTCTAGTTCCTTCAAGGAAGATTAATTTAAACTGGAAGAACAGAGAAGAGCTATAGAGGTGACACTGGGCATGAAAAGTCTACATTCACACAGAATAAAAGAAGTTGGCTTGCTCTGCCCTGCCCAGACTGAATATGAATATGATTCCTCTCAAAAAACATAAAATAATAAAAAAAATCAGCAAAGCATAAACACTGGAGATGAACTATTTAAGTCAAAAAGACAACATTGGCACAAGAACAAATAAGTATAAAACAGCTATAAATAAATTTATGCTGCAAATTAAAAGATTTGTAACTCCCAGGGCAGTAACATTATTGAACAGCCAACCAGAGTCCTGAAGGACAAAAATAATTAGCTCATGTTAAGACATAGCTTTATCATTTTATATTATAATATATGGTGACAGTAGGGGACTGGACTTTGAGATTCCCTAGGCTCTTTTATATTTTATGCACCCATCTCAGAAGGGTTAAAGAGCTCTTCCTAGGCTGAGGAAAACTGGTGGGACTAGGCCAGAACATTAAGAGAAAGATGGGAAATATTAACCTGGCACAGAGCCACATGAGGAATGAACTATTGCTTCAAAACATGGGCTGGCTCCTCTCTGTGCATCTCAGAGAATGGGCACAGTCCTTTCTGCCTGCACATGTCTGTATGTGGATATATACCGAGATGATTCTGAGTACAGAAAAGAGTAGATAGGAATAATAATACATTTTTGCTCAGTTATTCAGCGTAATTCACTGGCATGTCCCCAGTTCACCAGAGTTCAAGCTCCAAACAGGGTCACCATCCTAGCCATTTGCATGGCAAAACCATTCAGCTGTAGATATGCACTACCTGCTCCATTTCCATTTAAATATTAACACACTTTTATTTCCTACCTTTATACCTTTTTTTCTACCTTCCTACCTATTAATGATAATTCACTCACACCCTCTGGTAATGACTGGTATATGATAAAATTCTGTTGGGCTACATCCAGAGACCTCCAAAACACCCATTTTGTAATACCCATGCCGGGTTTTTGTGTGGTTATTTATTTTTTTTAATAGATATCCTCAGACAGTGCTTAGAGATTGTGAAAAGTGGCTTTCCTTTTATGAACTTTAAGCATGTGGCAGTGATCAAATGGGTACAGCTGTCCTTTAAGGACATTGGCAATTATTGTCATCATACCTCCTGTTAGGCAGTTCAAATTGCTTAAAACTTTGATAATGATTACTTGACTGCATTTAAATGAAGGTCGTTTACCCTTCCATTCCCTACTTATATAGCTTTTTTTGTGCAACACGCCTCAAGGCCCTTTCCAAAGAAGACTAATCAGTACACAAAATTATATTGAAGCAAATAACCTTGTCACAAATTCCATTACACAGTAAAAGCTAAATAAAAAATAATAGCTTTCCTGTCTATATTTAAAAATATATATCCACTTAGTGTCAAGCTTTTCAAGTGGAAGAGAATGCCACAGAAGAGCAGGGAGAGCTCTGCACAGCAAGGAAATGAAAAGTAAGCCATGGCTGTGGCACACACAGCCAATACTCACCCTACCTTACCAATCCAACAGGCAATTGAAAAAAACAGTATTTTCAAATTGCTGCCTCATGCTATACTCAAAAATTTTCAATGGGAATTTCAAAGGAACAGCTGAAGCCGTGTCCAGGAAGGCCAACCAGCCAGTGGAACAGAAATCGCCTTGTCTAGCGATAATAACTGTTTTAAGGTTTGATTGGGGCAAGACTAGCATCAATCTGACATTTACTTAAAGGAGAGCTGTAACCGCTCCGCTCAGCCTGCCAGTTCAAAAGGAAAGAAAGATTTCTTCCCATAAATAGAGGTAATTTCTTATCTATGTACACATACAACATCCTACACTAGCTCAGACAAGTGAATGCACTTCCCTTGCTTGCAAGTCTAGACAGGAGAAAAGATGACTGATAATGTCACTCCCCTTCCATAGCGGGCTTGTTGTCTACTTACTGGTAACCCTGATGTTGACTGTAAATACAGCAGTCGCCACAAAATACTGCAGGCTGTTTGAGTCGCTACAAATTGATGTAACTTAAAATATCAAGTAAAAGCAACCTGGAAATTCATTTTCCTCCCAGTAGTGGTGGATCCTAAACAAATACGGGATTTGATCCACATTAGTGGCAAACTCAGCCCTTCCCTTGTCACAAGTCTGAGACTATGACTGCAGAAAAACTAGTGCACAAAAAGCTAAAATGACAAAAATCTTAGTCTGCTGATAGATGTAGCACTGAATTTATAGCACAAGCTGTGCTGCAGAATGTAACAGAAAACATGAAAATCCAATGATGGCTCTTGAAGATATGTTCTGTGGTAGTTTCTCAGCTCAAAAAGCAGAAACCAAACAAAACCAGCTGCAACCTTTCTGAAGAGAGAAAACATCTAAATAATAAGAGAGGACAAGAGCCACCCCATATTCCATATAATTTACCTCTTTTTTGGCTGACAGGAGAATGACAAGAGAGGGAAGAGAAGAAAGATTAAATGCAAGGGAGAGCAGTAAAGATGCACAGAAAGAAGATAAGAAAGATCTGCTCAGAGCTCTTACCCAAATATTTCCATTATTGCTCCGGTTTTAGCTTGTGAAAAATGAAGAAAACAAGGAAGTAAAATGCAAATGACAAAAGAGGAGCAGAACA
Organism: Penelope pileata; assembly: GCA_013396635.1. Classification (NCBI taxonomy): domain Eukaryota; kingdom Metazoa; phylum Chordata; class Aves; order Galliformes; family Cracidae; genus Penelope; species Penelope pileata. The sequence goes on along the minus strand of WBMW01003413.1, from coordinate 4,895,460 downwards.
TTTGGGAAACTCATATTAAAATTAGAGAGAAAAGAACTCATATAAATAAATAAAACTTTTACTGCACAAGATGCCTCTGCTTAAAGTGATGAAACAGTCTTTGCTTAGAGTCCTGGCTGCCAACATTTATGCAGAGTTTGGCATGCTATACGGTGATCTTTTCATACACAAAAACAAACACAATTTTCTTTTGGAAGCTACAAACCTCTTCTGCAATTCCAACTGAAATGATTTATTGGCCAATTGACACTTCTTGAATTAATTCTTCTTCAAGTATAACCTAGGAAATTCCATCTCCTATCAGTTATATCAGATTTGATAGCCTCAGGTGAAATTTCTCCTTTCTTAATTATTTTGTTATCCCATTAATTCTTCCAATCCATTAGTCACACTCCCATGTACCCCAAGAAGAAATCTCTTCTTCATTGATGTCTATACCTTTCAGGAACCTCAGATAAACAATGTCCTCCCTTGGCAATCTCTCCGCTACACTAGTAGTTTCACTACTGTTAGTTTCTGAAGGGAAATGATCAGTGCTCATTTTTACTCACCAGTTTTTTTCCATCTTTCCTGTACTCACAATCCCAGAGGGGAACCACAGAAGTGATTCTCCCAGAGCTGGAGGTATGGGTGCCTGATTTTCTCTACTCTGTTCTATGACTGTAATATACATACACCTCCCCCCTAGAAAACTACTTTTGAAAATTGTAAGCTGCAAACCACGTTTTATCTGTTGCCCAATGTTCCTAAGTGTAGGGTGACAATAAAAGGTAACATGCAACGTGTTGCAAATCCATTGATAGAAAAATCAGTGTGCATTTTGGTGTCATACTGAACGGAAGGGCTTAGTACGAACACTTCTCCCACAACTGCTGACCCCTGGGACAGGCTGCCCATTGGGGCTGGGGAACCTCTATCCCTGGATACTGTCACACCTCAGCTGACAAGGCCCTGAATGACCTGATCTAACCTTGAATGAGCTCTGCTTTGAGCAGAGGCTGGACTAGGAACCTCCTGAGGTCCCTTCAGACCCATCCTACCCTCAATGAATCGCAAACTTTGGATTATCGCACAAACACAGTGCAGTGCCTGAAATTAGCTGCATGCAGAACTCCCCACGTGATCTGCCATGCTATCATTTCCCTTACAGCCTGAAATCAGGTGCAAGGAACACAAACACTGGACCTCTTCTCCTGGCAGCAATAACAGGAGATATAGACACAGTTTCTCTTCGACTGTAGCCATTTTACAGATTATGAGAACAGAGAAGATGGCCGGATCACACTGGAACAGAGAGAATAATTCAACAGAATACGCAAGAAAATCATCAGTACAATGGCTGTATCCCACCTATGGTACGGTAAAAAATGAAACTATCCATTAGTAGAAGTATAATGATTGGTTAGAAGACAGGAATAGGGTCATCAACTTTAGCAAATGATTCCAGCTTTCTGGAAATAAAGTTTCAGTTGTTTCTGAGAAGGGATTACATTTATATATATAGCTTTCCCCCAACACTGAAGGCAAAAATGGAGCCTGACTTGTCTCAGATAGTCGATACATAACATCGAAATACTGCTGTCAGTCCAGTCAGGATTAGAATTGGCTTACTTTTTCTAAGTTTTCTCTGAAACACCCTTATTTCTGCAACCTGAATTGGAGGATCATATATTTCATCTTCTCCAAGGCCTTCCTGTCCATTTGCTACTCATTTATGGCAGATCATCAAACCACTGTAATACTGTTCCCACTACAAGAGGATCAGACTTGGTGCTTTTGAGGACAGTCCCTGCTCATAGCAGCATAGAGATTATTTTAGACACAACTGGAAATGGCAGAGTCCCTTCAGGGTTGGATTTGCTAGCCTAGTGTCTAACACAGAATAAATACAGTAAGAGCTCCAAGTCAAGATGTGTGGTACGCTCCAGTGAAGAGCAAAAGAAAAAGAAATGTAACTAATAATGGCAGCACAATAAAAACAATAATTAAGAAAAAATAAACTCAAGCAACAAATCAATTAAGCATAATATCTGAAAGAACAAAGAGATGCTCAAGGCTACCAACTGCCTAATTCCTGAGAGCTCATTCTTCAAGATATCGAGCATCACAGCACCCAATTGGCAAAATAAATATACATGAGGGGTGATCCGAAGGTAATGCCTCCTATTTTATTATGTCAGCCCACTACATCAAAAGTGGATGTTGGTGGCATGGCAGTAGAGGTTGAACCTTCCCACCAATATTCCATTCCATTTTGCTACCATGTGACAGATGGCAGCAGAGGGGCAGTCTGACCAAATGGCGTCTGACATGGAAGCGGGATGAAATGTGTCACTGAATTCCTTCACGTGGAAAAAACTGCACCCGCTGACATTCATCGATGCTTGCTGAACATTTATGGAAAGCAAGCAGTGGATGTGAGCACAGTGAGGTGGTACGTGGTGTGTTTCAGCAGCAGAAAAAGCAACACTGGGTCACCCCACCTCCACTGGTGCAGATTTTCACAAGTGCAGCATGTATGCTCTTGTTCATTGCTGGTGAAAATGCACAACTAACGGTGGTAACTCTGTTGAAAAAGTGTTTTATAGCTGAGAATTTGTTCTATCAAATAGTGTTATTGTGCTCTTTGTAGACGGCATTAGATTCAAAGCAACCTATGTACACTTTTAGCAAAGTCAAAAGTAAACCTGCTTGCTTCTGTGATTATCAAATAAACAAAACCTATGATTGTCAGATAATTAAAATAATCACTGTATCCTCAACCATAAAACTTTACATGAACTTTTTTCCTGAATTGATAAGACTTAAGAGTTGAATGACATACAATGTTTCCTTTCTGCATGATTTTTATTTTAAAACTGAATTCTTTGTCTAGACATAGTCAGAAATCTCAAGCAGTGGTGGAAGAAATCCAAATATTGGCCTCCTTTAGAGAATCTATTATCTGCTCTTTTTTTGGGGTATATTTTCAGCTTGTGTTGAGAATACTTTCCAATGTTTTATCATTCTGACAGCCTAGACAAAAGTTCAAAAATTTAGCTATATCTCTACAGTGCCTGAAAATCAGCTTTTTAAAATATTAGTAGGAAAAAAAAGAAGTGCTATCCTTTAATTAGTTCCGAAGGAAATGTACTTGTGGAAGAGTTTATCAATGAGCATCTTCTCTAAGTAAACAAATTTTGAAAGAGCCAGTTTGGCAAGCTACTGTCTTCCTTGCTAAACACCAATTCAAGAAATTCCAATCTGACCTCAGGGTAAGCACATTCCTACTGGAAAACACCAAGATTTTTGCATGATTTAGTAGGTCACTCTGAAAGTAATGCCCATTATTTATTTCCATGGAAACTACAACAGATACAAACAGTACAATAACATTATTTGATAGAGCTAATTCTCAGCTACAATACACTTTTTTCCCACACAGTCACCACCATTAGCTGTGCACTTTCACCAGCGATGAACAAGAGTCTGCATTCTGCGCTTGTAAAAATCTGCATCAGCAAAGATTGCTGTCTACCTGAAAGTACTACTGAAGAAACACAGGTGATCCTCAATAAAAGACAAACATAGCATCCTCACAAAAGAAAAACCAACCATGCAACTCAAAATCATAAATGTTTAAGACTACCATTACTTGTGATCTCACTTATTTGAAAGCTTTCACATCTAGTAGCAAGGTAACCCCTTTAGACCGCCTGGAGAATTGGTTTAAGATATTTCAGCGGGACTTAGAGCAACCAGACATAAACTGGATGAACTGTTAACCTGAAGGAAGCCATCCAGTATTGCCCTAGAAATAATTAGTTTCACTTTAACATGGAAAAGGATTTCAGTGGGAAAAGTGCCAGAATGAGAGCCATCAAAGCAGGCCTCTGGTAATCACCAGAGAGCAGGAGTATTAATCTACCCGATTAATCTGTTGAGCTCTAATAGTTCCTCAAGGGCAGTGTGATGAGTTGGTAGGTGAACCTGGCGTCGTTCTTCTACCTCCTGCTCTGGAAGGATATTGGCCTGCACATGAATGGTTGTTGGCAATGGCAATATTTTCTACTTGCCTTGACAAGAACTGGTTAAAAGTAGTTAGATGTGTCTCCAGACCTTTGTAGAAATTTTTGCAATGCCTTTGCCAGAACCATAGTGTCCTTGGCTACATCAGATAAGACTGAAGGACTTCAGAAGCCCTTGAGAGGAATAGTTAGCAACGATGCCATCATGAAAGCTATCACGGAAGCCAGTCCTGACATAAGAATAAAGTATATTCTGGTAACAAGATCTGTTAGAAGGAGCTCCTCTGCCAGGGAAGCAGAACAGGGTTTTGACAATCAGAGAAGAAAAGCAACAGAGTAAATATTTTCATATCTGACTATATAGCTATTGTCAGCCTTTTGCCACAGTAAAGCACTGCTGTGCTCCACAGCAGTAGACCTTAACATTTTTGGCTCCTGTTGGGTACTTGAACGTTCAAAGTTGCACGGTCCAGAGAGGGAATGAAATTTCATTGTATTTCAAAGAGGATTCCTTCTCCTGCCCCCTTGCATCCCTTTAAAAGAGGATAAATGTGTTTACTTCAGCTTCTGGTCCCTAAGAGAAAACTCACTAAAGCTATCTAAAACTGAGGTGCTGGAGAAACCATAATGGCAGAGACAGTGTTATGTGCCAAGAACCAATAAGGATTTTGGTGACTGAGCAGAAATGTTTATGGTATCAGTAAACTTCTACAAGCACTTGGACTGACACCAGTGAGCAAAAACTAAGACAAATGCCAGTTATTGCCAAGGACAAGCTGCAATTAAGAGTTTCCCAGACGTAAAATATGAGACAAAGGGAATAGAGAGTAAATCATTATCAAGCAAACTCAAATAGAGAAACTGGAACAAAAAACTTAACATATCAAATTATTTCAAGAACAGACAAAATGATGCCAGTGATTTAGAGACCAGGGAAGCTGCTAGTGCTGAATCATCAGGAGCTATAACTTCATCTGTCCAGACTCCTGATATAGGAAATGCTTGCATTTGTCACATTTTTGAAAACGTATTTCCTATTGAACTCAACAAAAAAATCTTTTCCAAATCAGTTAGTCTCCACTTGGCAGTTGCATATGTGTAGAATATTTCTAAAAGGGAACCAGGTCACTATAGGAAGTGAAGATTGAGCACCTTTTCTTTCACTCATCAACTTGCTGTTTTTCCTCCATGTTTTATTTCCATTCATGCATTAAGCACTTTTTGCCTCCTCCATTGGCTATCTCAGCTCTGGAACCACACCAGGAGTCAATCATTTTGCAGTCTCTGACCCAGAGTATTGATTCAATGCTGTGGGAGATGATTCAATGCTGCGGAAGACGCCATTCAGTTATCAGCAGTAACTAAACCATAAAACCATGTTATTACTTAACATTCATTCATTTACTCTAACAATATGACTAAACATCTTTAACTTCTTTCATCAGCTTTCTACAGTAGCTATGTCACACTGGGAAGACAAGAAGAAAAAGGTCCAAATGCCTTTTGGAGCATGATCAGATAAAGCTCTCCAATTTGTTCCCCTCTCCAAAATAATAGTAGGTAGCCTTTTAATAGCCTTCTTTGAAAGACAAGTTTAGTTAATACAGGCTAGATTAGGTTACACAGGTTATTTAGTTAATATGGTTTAGTTTAACTTACACTTTTCAAATAGATGCATGTATTTTCTTAATCTCTCATAATAGACTTGTTCCCTATGCATTCCAAGCTCTATATAGACACCATATTTCCATGAAATATCCCATTAGTCCCACCTTTCATTATCACAGGCAATTTAAAACCCAGTCATTCTACCACAGCTGAGGACACATTAAAGACCAAAAATTACTTCAGAAAAATTATTTCTCAGAAACAGTCTAGGAGGAATTTATAAGCCTCCTCTCCCCATTACTTTTTTCATTTCATATTCAACTATTCCAAAACTTAATGTGCTTTCCTATTTATTTAGCCTCCCATTCATGTCGAGAAACATGATTTTCTTCATTTTACAAACCTACATGGCATAAGGAATCTTTTAGATAAATACAAGATGAATTCTAATGAATCCAATCCCCAATCTTGGAAATTATAAAACTATGTGTAAATAAATCAGATCCTCTCTTGCATGGCTACCCACTGTCCTGTCAACCCAATACAGGTGAGATGAAGTAAAAACAGTAACAAACATTTCCAACACAGGAGAGGGAAATGAATTACCAACAGAGGAAGAACATATTAATAAAATACTTTAAATACAAATTACTTTAGTTGTAGGAGACCAATAAAGATGGTAAAACAAGCAATCCAAACATCACGTTGATGGATTTCAAAGCTTTTATCTTGCAAAATCTAGTGAAAGAGCGCACTGAGAATTACTTTGCTCTATACTGTTCCCTCACTTTATTTTTGTATCTCTATGATGAAAGGATGTACCTTCTGGAATATGTCCCAAGCCCAAGAGCCTTTACTGATCAATCTGTAGACCTTAATTATGAATAACTCTACCAATGAACCAACAAGTTTCAAAGGCTTGCCTTTTTGTGAAGGTTCAGCACAAGACACTGTGGAGGACAGAAAGTACTGCCTGAAGCAGTTATTATCCCAACTGCAAAGGATAATGAAAAGAAAACCTTCTTTTGGCATAAAGAGCAAAAATAATATTATAAAGATATGTCTTGAGATACAAGCCAGACATTTCAGATGAAATAGCTCATGTCTATTGTTAACTTCAAATGGAGAAGATCGAGGACTCCTTCTTCTTCCTCCACTCTGAAATTTTATTAAGCACACCAAATTCAAATCAAGAGAATCTCATCTGTGTTAGAATGGGAACAGTAGCTTCTAAGTTGAGAGAAATAACTCTGAAGGAGGTAAAGATAAGTTCCCTTGCCTCAAGATGAATCTGTAGTCTCTCTTCCTCATTTCCACCCTTCTTAAGATGAAGCTTGTAAGAAGAATCCACAGTTAGATGGATACAGCAAGTTACTCCTACCCGTTAAAATCTACCTTTCAGCAAAAGAGAATTCAAGTGAAGATTGAAAATGGTTTGAGCTTAAAGTTAGGTTCATGGAAGCTGGTCAAGAAGTCAAATCCATACAATCTCTTCTCTCCCACTTTTATCAGAACACAAACTGAGGAATGTTGTAGATTAGAGATTCAAACAAAAGAGTTTTGAACCCTTGATATGCCTAAACATCTTATCTAACTGAAAGGCAGGGGGTAAATCTTCTGCAGTAACTCAAACTCTTTGGTAAAGTATCTGTAAAGGTGTCATATTCAGATACAGATTATCCATTTAAATAACAAGTTCTTTGGGGTTGGATGAAAGTCCAGAACGACAGTATTTAACTAACATCTATAAAGAAATTACGTGGAAGTGCTGTGCGGAGCTGAGGCTTCCAGCAGGAAAGATTTGGGACTTGGACACCGTATTATGCCAAGTCTCGTATGTGAGTCATTTTGTTCTTTGACCAGCTGACTAATCTAATTCCACTACAGAAGCAGTAGAAAGTTGTAAGATACTTTATATGTTCTCCAAACTGTCCCCAGTGCTATTGCCAAACAAAGTAAGAATATTTGCTTTGATGTGAAGAAAAGTTACATTCCTTCCTCCCTTAATTGCTAGCAGTGTTGACAAACTACCTAGACAGGTGAAGGACTAGACATCACTAACATCTTGTTACACGACATAGAAGAAATCTCATTCAGATCAAGGAATAGAGATATGGAGATCAGGGAGGGTAGAAAATAAGGGAAAGGGAAAAAAAGAAAAATTGAAAAAGAAAAACATGAATATAGCACTTCCATGAATCCTTTCTTTCTTGTCAGTAGAGACTTAAACATGTGCACAGTATTTACGTAGCTATGATAAACAAGAGAAGGGAAATGTGAATAAATATACGTAAAGGATTGTGTGTCCGCTGTTACAAGGGCTTGAAGTGCAATGACACATGCACTGGACAAATGACAAAATCTGTGATTTTTATTTTATTGGTTACTGCCCAAAATGTTTTCCAATCTAAACCATGCTTTACAACAAATCTAAAGTTTCAGAGTCCTCCAGAAAGCATTACACATATGAAAACCACAGCATTGGTTAACGGAGATTCTTCAGCTAGCAGTTGTAGTAAATAACTGACATAACATGTACTGCTGATTCACAGTGAAGGGAAGAAACTAGACTGCACTGAACTGACAGAACTACAGATTCTACTGAAGAAGGGAACATAAAGATCCATAGCATACCAAGGTGTTGGCCTTACATATTACTGGTATTTTAACAGCTCTTGTCTTTTGTAGCACACGGAGAGCTCATGCCACAGGCATTTTTCACAGCAGTATCCATAGTATGGACTGCTGCAGTTCCATTGTGGTCCCAAGAATTACTGCTCATTTGCCAAAGTCCTGTTGACCATTTACCACCCCAGAAAGCCTTTCAATCTTTCAGTTTAGAACTGTTTTGCACTTTTTGAACACTTGTTAATCACGGGATGAGGTAGGAGGTGACAAACAGAAGATGCTGTCTCTTCTGCTCTGTGCAAACATACAGAACTGTTTTGTTTCTCTAATTTCATGGTAGTCAATAATTAAGAGGTAAATTACATAATTTTATAGATTGTTTCATAATAATATAATTGTTAAAGTAGTTGGAGGGGAGAGAATCTCAAATTCAATGGGATAACAGTCGTTCACTTAGACACTGAGCTTATCCCTTCAAAATAAAAAATAAAAAAAACAGAACTGGCAAACAAAATTGCCACATGACTGTTGGCATCAAAACAGAGGAACTTGTAATGTATTTCAATTGAAATCAGATGACCCAGTAGCGTGGGGGAAAGGATATTAATAGCAGCCAGGGGAAAATGGAGGACAGCCCAAAGCCAGCAGCAGGCTCTCTGCAGCTCTTCTCCAGCAGCCACCCAGCGTCAGGGCAGCGGGGTGGGCAGCTGGGCAGCATGGGATCAGAGGGACAGCTCTGGGCTGCAGCAGCTCCTGACAACCCAGTCCCACATGCAGCTATGGGCTCACACGTGGTTCTCAGCAAAAGCTCACTCTGCTTTTGAAGAGCTTTTGGGTTACTTCTGCAACAGACTGTGCCACTGTAGTCAGGATTGGAAAAGATGATGGAGATACACAGGTCACTCTGAAAGTAATGCCTCCTACTTATTTTGCTGGATGGGGCCCTGGGCAGCCTGATCTAGTGTGTGGCAACCCTATCCATGGCAGGGGGGTTGGAACTAAATGATCTTCAAAGTTCCTTCCAACCTAAGCCATTCTATGATTCTATGATGACACAGTCCTTATTTCCAGGCTTTAAGTTATACATAGGCTGCCCTAAAAATAATGCCTCCTATTTATTTCCATAGAAAAGACAACAGATACAAAGAGCACAGTAACACTATTTGATAGAGAAAATTCTCAGCTACAAAGCACCATTTTCCAACATAGTCACCATTATTAGCTCTGCATTTTCGCAAGCAATGAACAAGAGCCTGCATGTCCACTCATAGAAATCTGCACCAGTGGAGGTGACCCACTGTTTCACAGCTGCTGCGATGGCATTATTGCGAGGAAAATATTGCCCACGTGGTCCAGTTTTCATCAGTCCAAACAGATGGAAGTCATGAGGTACCAAATCTAGACTATATGGCAGGTGTGGTAGGACAGTACAGCCAAGATTGGCAATGTGTTCCACAGCCTTCCAAATGGTATGGGGCCTGGCATTACCATGTCACAAGAGAAAGGTTGTCTTCTTCTCTGGCCTGATTCTGGAAGTTTGAGCCTTCAGCTTAGTCAGTGTCGTGATGTAGCAGTCAGAGTTGATGGTTTATCTGAGTTCCAGGAAATCCAGAAGGATCACTGCTTTTCTATCCCAAAAGACAGTGCACATCACTTTACTCACCAAGGGCTGCATCTTGAACTTTTTCTCCAATGTGGAATTCACGTCACCACTCCACAGACTGCTGTTTTGGCTCCAGTGGTGACACCACATCTTGTCACCAGTAATGATGTGATCCAGGAAACTGTCACCTTCAGCCTCCTATTGGTTTGATAGGTCCTGACAAACTTGGATACAATGTTCTTTCTGCTCCTGTGTAAGCATTCATGGGACCCACCTGATGGAAACGTCACCATCGTTTCCAATGCATTGATGCATTCAGCTCTGTACACAGTTCCCTGGTCATAATCCACCCATTCGTGCAGATGAGCTGATTGAGACGTTCCTCACTTCGTGGTGTGAGCTGTGCATGGCCATCCAGAATGGGGCTTGTCTTTCACGTTGCTGTGGCCACTGCTGAAAGGCACAACCACCCCTCACTGAGTTTGCACCCACTGTTTGGTCTCCAGAAACATTCAGCAAGTGTCAATAAATGCCAGTGGGTGCCATTTTTTCTGCATGGAGGAATTCAGTTCCACACCTTTGCTCCATCTGTACTTCCATGTCAGACGTCATTTGGTCAGAGTGCCCCTCTGCTGCCGACTGTCGCACAGCAACAACATGGAATGGAAAATTGGTGGGAAGGTTCAGCCTCTACTGCCATACCACCAACACCTGCATCTGTCATCGCGGGCCAACACAATAAAATAGGAGGTGTTACTTTCAGATCATCCCTCATAGCACTCAAAAAAGTGAAACTGCTATGAGTATGTCCCTATCCTCTATTTTGTATTGATAACATTCCCTTAATGAGTGACAGGAAAAAAAAAACAACAACAAAAAAAGAAAGATAGAGAAATGGCTTTCATCAACAGAAAAGCATACATCAGCCAACAAGCTGAATAATCACAAAATGGAGAAAATCCTGATCCAAGCATTAATGATTCAATTAGTATTCATTGAAATAACATTGATTTTAATTAATCTATCTCACATCACTGTTCATATCCTATGTGCTTTCTATTACAGCTTAAAAATCATTACTATATGAGCCTGCTAAGTACTCATACCGTTAAAAATAACAAAAAGGAGACACAAACTTGCCAAATAAATATTTTAAACCCTTAAATAGTCAATAAAGAAAAATGAAACCTAATTGCTTGTCACTGAGCATTACTAATATGGAATGCATGAGTACACTGCCAGCTGTATTACAAACATAATTTGATTCATTGGAACTTCACTATAATAAAACACTGGTAAAAACTGCACCAGCCGGAGTGTACATTTCCCAGCTTGTATTTGCACAATAAAATATCTGGCACTGTTTTGTGACTGACTAAAACAGAATACTTTTCATTTATTCTACTGCTCTGCCCTGCGCTCATCTAAAATACACAGGAACAAAAACCGTACATGTTTCTGTCTGAAGCAGGCCCAGCAGATCAATAGAGAATATCTACGTCCATCACAGAGCTTTACTGGAGATGATGCGGAACAAGGTGTATTTCTAAAGGAAACTCCAAGAGCAGCTGTACTTCCCAAAGCTCTGTGCACCATAGCCTACCAGAACCAGCACACAAGAACCACGCTTCTCTGCTTTTGGGCATACTTTCTCCTTCTCACGTTAGGTAATGTTGACACACTGGCCTCAGCCCTTCAGCAGAGTATTTTACCAGTGGGCTCCAACCGAGATGGATAAAAGGTAAAGAAGAGAGATGTATAGAAAAATGCTATTTGATAGGAAGCAAATGTTAGCATCAGCAAGAGCAGTCTGAGCTGCCTGGTATACTACAAATGATTTCATGAAGTCATAAAAACAAATATGCTCCTCTTTGCATTCTCCTGGCTTCACCTTTTACATCACAGTGATATAGCGAATCCACAATTACTCTTTTTGGGTTTTTGTTTCTGCATTTTTTGGTACTATTATTTTTGTTTTAAATAACACATTGAGCAAATTTCTGACTGAATACAGCCTGTTCTTCTGTCTAGCTGAGTAACTACAGTTCAGAGATATGACAGTCCAAGTGCTTGGTTTTCAAACATGAGTTTTTGCTCCCTATAGGTCTCTAATTAAGCTCACTCAATTTTTATTAGTTTCCACAGGTCCAGATTTCAGTGCAAGGCAATCAAAATACTTTAAATCTTTTCACTGTCAGTCATCTGTCTTTGCCCAAGAGACCCTTTCATATCACAGCTTTTACCTTATTCTCCAACAATGCTCATACTTGTTCTCTTAATTGATACTTGTTTACACTAACAATTTCTGCTATGTGTGAAATACTTTCACGTGTAAAATAAACTGTAAGTAGCATTTCTCCACCCCAAACTCATTATCTACATGCTACAGGTTATTCCATGTTTCTATATACACAGCAGTGCTGATTTCCTTATTTAGAAACAGTTGTGGTCACCTTAGGTGTGCTGGCAGTTCAGCAAGGGGCACAGCCTGCCTCTGCACATCAGCGTAGGAAAACAGGACAGCAGAGTTTGTGTTCTAGACATCTTTCCAAAAAATACCATAATTGGTTTAGCAACAGTATTCAACCAAGTGAAACATAAAGCTCGCACACAAGCTTATTTTATACATGACTACCTATCTAAATATATGCCTACACAGATCACAGAATCACAGAATCACAGAATTGCAGGGGTTGGAAGGGACCTCAAGAGATCATCGAGTCCAACCCCCCTGCCAGAGCAGGTTCCCTACTGCAGGTTGCACAGGTAGGCGTCCAGGCGGGTCTTGAACATCTCCAGGGAAGGAGACTCCACAACCTCCCTGAGCAGCCTGTTCCAGTGCTCCGTCACCCGCACTGTGAAGAAGTTCTTCCGCATGTTGGTGCGGAACTTCCTGTGCTCCAGCTTAAGGCCATTGCCCCTTGTCCTGTCCCCACTGACCACCGAAAAGAGGTTCCCCACCTCCATTTGCCTCCCGCAACTAAGATACTTATAAACATGGATCAGGTCCCCTCTCAGCCTTCTCTTCTCCAGGCTGAACAGACCCAGCTTACTGAGCCTCTCCTCATAAGGGAGATGCTCCAGGCCCTTTATCATCTTTGTGGCCCTCCGCTGGACTCTTTCCAGCAGGTCCCTGTCTTTCTTATACAGGGGAGCCCAGAACTGGATACAGTACAGATGGATACCTATATCTTTTTCCATGTCATGTGCAGTATTGAAATTATCTTTTCCAATGACACACCACCTTGCACCAGCCTGCACTATGTAAATACAATAAGCACTATCACTTAAACCACAGAAATCTTTAAACACCATCTCCGTAAACAACCTCAGTGCACTTCAGCTTCCACAGAAGTATGTATTTGTTAAAGCTTTTTTTTTTTCCACCTGAAAAAAGAAAAACACTAATAGCACCATGGGAGTTTCAAGAAAGGCAGGGAAATTATGATCACATTTACCATCTAATTTGCTCTCTGAGGCTTGTTCAAACAGTGCAAACATTGTGCTCCTCTTCTTCATTTGTTCTGACAAGCAGGATGACAACTAATCACCATCAAGAGCTTTCCCGCTCTCCAGGCCCCTGTTTTCTGTTTATCCAATTTGATGCTTTCCAAGCAAGGAAACTGTTAGCCTTCCCTGCCACCCCAGCTGAGAAGGCCAGCTCTCCAAGGCCGGATTTCAAGTAAAAGTCTTGAAGGGTGTGAATCCTCAGTGATAAATAGGAATAAAACGAGCCCTTTCTGCTGTGCCACGTGCAATAGCAGTGGCAGTGGGTTCTGTACAGGGTGACAAAAACACCCCGGGGACGCAAAGAAAGTTGGAGACTGACACAGAAAAAGTAGGCGGAGGAAAGGAGAAGCAACCTCGATCCTCTTCCTTTGTTTTCCATGACAAATCTCTGATCTACCCTAAGTATTTCCATTCAAGTTAAGAATCCTAAGATGCACGGAAGAAGGGGAAAAAAAAAAGAGAGAGAGAAGAAAAGAAAGAAATAAAAATAAAATAATAAAGCTTGGAGAACACTGGAAAGTTACTTCGAGGATGTCTGTCCTTTGACAGGTCTTCTCTCCAGAACTGTTGCACTGATTGGCCTTGATAAGACTCAGCCACACAACCAAATTACCTCAGCTTAACATGTTAAGTCAGTGTCATTGTCCACATCCACTCTTCACCCAGAGCCTAAGCAAGACAACAGAAGTTGAAACAGAAAAGGACTAAGCCATATTACCTTACACACCTATGGGGCTAAAACAGATATTGGGCTACACAGATAGTTACCATTCCTTAGCAGATACATAAACCATCAAGATTTGCAGATGGGCCAAACAACATGGTCACAAACCTGAAAGGTTTGAAAATACAACATTCAATAACACGCAAAGCATGCATGCAAACACAAATAAGAACTCACTTAAGTCAACCTTCTTGAAGGGAGGCTGTATCAAAACTGGACAACGTGGTAAGCAACACATACAGCATAAACAATGACCAAAATTGTCATTGCTTTAGCTCTCAGATACTGCATTATTTCTGAAAGCGTGACAGAAATAACATCAACAGGCGGCTGGCTAACTCCAGATTCATCAATTTTAAGAGGTCCTGATCTCCACAAAGACCAAATCTACATGAGAAGTTCTTCCTTTTTCTTTATAAGCATTTGAAAAATGCAGCTAGGCTTTAGTTGGCTGAATGTATACACTCCCTTATAACTATCTGTTCCTGTTTGCCTGCAGGCAGCAGCCCATTGCCCCAGCCAGCATCACCAGTGCCACCAGCCAGTACTAGCAGCAGATTCAGCTATACAAAGCACTGACATAAGGAAGCCACCTGGCTCAAACTCTGTGCTACTTCTTGAAAGGTTATCAGATATTTTCCTACATCTTGCAGTCCTGCTGCTTACACACGATTAAATGGCCTGCACTAGGACATACAGGATATACCTTGAGTCACCTGACAGTTCACGAGATTCCATGAAAATTTCTCCTTATTGGATGGCAAGTGTTTCTTTCTTTCCCTTTTTTTTTTTTCTGAAAAAATATTCTCCAAGAATTTTCAAACGATTCCCTATTTCAGGGGTTTTTTCTTCTTCATAACATTTTTACTTTTTTTGTTTGTTTTTTAATGCCTACTCAGGAAAAGATACAAGGCATGACAAATGCAAATGCAAATATCTTTAGAGCCTCACTACTTGCAAAGAGATAAAACAGCTGATGTATAACTTAGATCACTTCTCATGAAAATATCACTTAAAACAGTGGAAATTTGCAAACAACTGCAAAGCACACATAATAAAATGCTTTGAGAAGAGGCTGGTGTATTCTTGAAAGGGGCAAAGGAAAAACAAACAAACAAACAAACCATTCCCCTTGGTCCTGCTGCTTCAATTTCCTTTTCTTGAAAAAGATTTAGAGCACAGGAACACCAAGGCTGTCCCTGCTGCAAGCTACATGAAGGCCTTCAGTCTGTTCTCTATTACAATGATAAATATCTTCACGGCAGTGAGAGGTTCCCCCACATCACTCTGCCATCCATGCAACACACCAGTCTATGGACCAAGGAGGTAGATTTCACTGATTTAATGACAGTTCCAGTAGCCTAACATATTTTAGATCATACCAGTCCACTCTTATGTCAGTATATAATCTTCAGAAGTATCTGAGCCTGAAGATATGGTGGACCTGAACAAACATCTCCAAATGCTTCATTCATTATTTCTATAGGTTATGATACTGAAGTGGCCCATACAAAATTCACAGATGATTTTTCTGTTAGCCATTGCTGATGTTTTCTAGTGGTTGGATCATCTGAGCTTTTACATTCGTAAAGATCCAATCAGCCGCTACCCCAAAGCGGCAGGATGCAGCAGAGCTGCAGAAGATGAGCTAACGGATTTTTTTCATCCTGTCTGCTTCACATCATTAACTTGGTGGGTCTGAAATTCTGAGCTTTTAGGTCAGAGACAGATGTTTGCAGAAAGAAGCCAAAGCCCAAAAGTAACTTTAACAGTTAGTATCCTGTGCAACTTCAACATCAACAGAATTGAGAGGGAGATAAATCAGCGTGTGGTTTTGGCAGCTTTCCCTTTTCTGCCAATTAGAACATCAGACTAAATTTCACATTGAGCTAAAAGAAATTAGCAGCATTATCTTGGTCAAATGTTAAAGTAAATAGTAGTTGAAGTGTTAATCATAATTGCAGTTTTTCAAGTTATCCACACTGCGTTCCCCATGCTTACCACAGTGAACGTATTTTTGAAGAGCAGCATTAAGTCTGTTCGGTCTGTGCCAGAGGGGAGAGCTGGGTCCCAGCTGCTAAAGCAGCAGGCAGCCCAAACAGCTGGACTCATCTCCCCAGAGCAGCCTTCTGCTGCTCCTGCAAAGCACGTGGCATGGAGGAGAGGAGCAGGCGGGAGGAAACCGCAGCACAACATGCCAAGAGACAGCTGCTTCCAAGCATCATTCTCCGAGTGGTCTGGAGAAGAGAGTGTGGTGCAGAAATGGCAGAAGGGTATGCACAGGTTCCCAGGGGACAAAACATATCCAATCCCTTTGCTGTTTCTTAAGTGGCTCATAGGTGGTAGGTTTTAAAAAGTGCTCAAGTAGCAAAGAGGCTTTCTGTAAGGAACCAAAGGCTTTGTTGGTGGCAGGACAGGCTGTACTTTAGGAACAGCAATGTAACTGAATTCTACCTATGGCCACACGTGTTATAAACAAACACAGACAGCAAGGTTTTTCAAAGTATTTAATACTTGCTGAAGATGACTGGAGAGGCAAAATTTAATTAAAAATGTAAGGAATTTATTTTAAAATGTAGTAATTTAATTTTAAAATGCTTTAAGAGAGATCCTCTTTCACTACTGTAAACATGTAGGAGATATTACTACCAAACATTTCCTGGTCTTTCCACTTGTCCCAGCTCTGAGGCATGCTCAGACTTCATGCAGGGGTTTCTAGCAGACACCTTTTTGTGCAGCCTGGGATGTGCAGACAAACTCCCTGGTGGGATGCAGAAGCCAGTGACACCGTGGCAGAACACAGCTGACAGTGAGTATTTGGCAGGAGTTAGACTCTGAATCTTAGGTGATGCTTATAATCATTCTGGAAGGAAATTTCAAGTACAAAATGCTTCCACCTGGTGTTCCCTCCAAGGACAGGTTTCCTTAAAAAACAAGAGTAACAGTCTGTTGCATTTGAATTTTGCATGAAAATCTCTTATTTCCAAAACATAAGCATCACAGGAAATCTTTTTACAGCTCAGTAGGCAACCAGGAACTAAGCAGTGTGCACTCTTGCAGTGATTTACACACCAAGAGTACGGGCATGTAAGAATGGGCTGAAGGGAAAAAGGAGCCACTGACTAAGAGGACTAGGAAATGCAAATATTTTACCTGGCCTTACTATCACCAGGTAGTTTTCAGAGGAATCATCAGCTACACAAATACAAAGCAAAGTGCAAATACTAATCAGTCTTATCTTTGTACTCTACATGCCCGAGTTAACTATTTAAACAAATATTAACAAGTGACAAGCAAAATAACATCTCATTTCTTCGTCTTCCAAAACGCCACACAACGTCCCACACAGTGGGACGCTCACAGAAAGCCACAACAAATAAAACGATTTGCCTCCCGTTCAGCTACTCGCACGCCCTGTCTCTATAAAGCAAGAATAAAATCCCCAAGTCTTTCTGAAGTGAAAAAAGCATATTTCTGTTTTTAGAACAGGCACATATCTAGGTCCACTACCAAGCAGATCCTCCAGGTCCATCACACCAAGGCACCCTGTGCCTGGCTACCAGCCCTGCCACACACATGTGCTGGTCCAGGGCACTGTGCACCAGACCCCCAGCCCAAGGCATGCTGATCATGGTATCATTACTCTTCCACTCTAACTTAAAAAGCCAACTAAACCTATATAGCAGAAAAAAAGCCCTCCGTAGTAGATTTTTTCCAGAGTTCAATAAGAAAGGTATTGTATCAAGCAGCAGTAGCTGAGCAGTCTTTATTGGGCTCATAAAGGATTATGATTTTGCCCTATTCTCTATATAAGTGAATTTCTTAAAATATCATTTTTTAAAATAGCACTTTTTCTTCTCATGATAGTGTTTCTTTAATATATTAACTTTCCTACAGCCCATACTTTGATGGTTCGGCAATTTTCTAGTTCATTTTAAATCAGTTTTTGACAAAACAATACCAACAGTTCAGTAAGTGTCCCAGCTGAATTTTACAATTTACGTTTCTTTTTGAAATACCCTCTTACTGAATAGCTTTAGCAAGTAATAAAATTTTTCAATTTTAAAGCCAAAAAACCCCCCCACATTAAGCACTAGAGTCTTGTGGAGAGGGAAGGACTATCGATAACTGAATGTTGATAGCAGGTTTTATATTTAGCAATGGAAAAGCTTTTTTTAAAATGAGTAATACATTATAACTTACAGCTTCCATGCAAGCTTTAGCGTACGTATTTTTAGTTATACTTCTGGTGCTTTGGCACACACACATGAGTATATGTACGCCTACATGTGTATACGCATAGACATAAATACACATACATGCACATAAGCTACTGCTGATGGTTTTCTCTATTCTGGTTAAACAACAATGATCAAAAAATATAGGTGAAAGTCACCACTAAGGAATAAAAAATTTTCTTGCGTGTTAGATAAGATGCAACATCTGAGATGAGTAGAATCGTGTCGAGGACGTGCACAGCCTGTTTATATATTACATGTATTAACAGTGAGGTGAAACACTAATAGCATAACCACATTGACCCAATTTGTGACTTCTGATAACTTTGCATCAGTAATCATCGAAACTGTCTTTCAGTAAGGCTGTAAAATTTTTTTCATCATGTGAATGCGACAGGAGCTCATCATTTCTAAGCCATGGACACAAACAGAGCTGCAGATCCAACTGTTTCAGTATCTGCCCATCCATTGGAGACAATCCCTCTCAGCTGAGATAGGAGTAATTTTGGCCTACTTCAGAACAAATCAAAGCACCTCACATTAAAATTGCCTTCACTTCAGCTGTAGTACCTTACTTCCAGTTGAGAGAAATAACTAAAGGTTGAGGGCAGGAACTTCCTAGATGGCTCCAACTGAATCTGCAAGCAGAAACTGGACTTTGTTGCAAGAAAAAAAAGCTGCATTTTCAAATCAAGCTCTGTAATGTCTTTCAATACCAGTTTAAACTCTCTACTTAATATTAAAAACATCTTCTCCACAGTCTGTATGAGATTTTTTTCTTTAAACACAGACTAAGTATTTTTTCTTAAATAGTTGTATAAAAGAGCTAAGTCAGATCCAGGGTGCCTAGAAAATGGTGCCTCAAAAAGGCACCTGAAAATGACACCAAGATAAAGGCACGTTAGACATAAGAACTGAGAGGGGAGGAAGCTTAAGTTTTTTTCTCTTTTCTGTTACTAGTGTTCTGGTGAATGGAAATAACTGCTAACGAGTTCTGCGTTATTTCACTACTATGAAAATAACGTCTTAATTATAGGAAGCGCATAAATACATGAACATGCATTTTCATGCATGATACATATCAGAGAGTCTTAAGCTTAATTCATTTCATGTGAAGGATTGCTTTTTTTTTTTCTTTTCCCAAATCCTCAGTGTCCAAAGCACAACTATATCAATAACTTCATTTTGGTAAACATCTGGATTAATGTTCAGTTAACACTGCTATTTCTTCTAAAAAGGAGAAAATGCCTGGCTACAGAATAACAAAAATTTTTTCAGTTTTTGCCATCATTTGAAGGAGTCATACAAAAGGGAGAAAATTCAAGAACTAAAACTAATTCTGAAAGGAATTTGCCTTAGTGGAGGTCATTTTAGAACTGGCTGCCTTTGCACTTGATTGTATAAATGGTAATTATTGGGGTCATCACAGATTTGTGGGATATTTTAGGTTTTCTTCTTTCTATTAACCTAGGAAATAAAAATGTTCTTCTTAAAAATATTATTCTATCATTCTAGAATTTTTAGAACTACACTGCCTAGACAGAGTCCTCTCTTAATTTTCAGAATTCACAGGTACAACTGCTACAATTACTTACATACACATTTGCCATTGTAAGCATAAGCTTCTATCCTTCTACAAGTAAAGATTGTGACATATAATTTCTAACTTGTATAATTTTGTTAGAATCTTCTTTGGGAAATCCCCATATCTGTTTTCCTATTCAGTGATATATACGCAAAAAAATTGAAAACAATTCTCAAGCCATAGCTGGAAGTCAAAAAATAAAAAAAAAAAAGTCAGATCTCAACCTGTTTGCAGCAAAACAGATTCAGAGGAGTGACTGACACGGGCAACCTTGAGATAGAGCCCCTTTTCCTGCTGCTTATTAGCAACAGATGTCCTATTCCAAACCACTCCCCGGGCCAGGAGAACTCAGCCATTTGTGCACCATGCAAAGCCTCCCTATTCACTTCAGGCTGCCAAGGAAAATGGGTGTTAAAGAACTGTGATTGGAGCAGAAGGGAGATCTTTTGAGAAGAACCTGCTAAAACCTCTATCTCTGAAGTAATTTCTATTAAATCTAGCACATGAACGTTGGGAGCTATAACATAAACATAAACATATAGAAGAACGACTGTCTAGGACTATAACTGCTAATTTAATTAACACCTGAAATTTTGCAGATGCTTTCTCCATAAACTAAGGGACTTTGACTAATGAAGTATCAGCAACACAACCTCAGTATTGGGAGTCACTTTAACACTTTGTTTTGAGATCTGCTTTAGAGAGATCTTGTATCTATCCACACAAGTACTGGTGTTGGGAACATACTAAGTTACATCAGGATTGTACTGAAAGATGTTCCACACACTTGGACCTAGATCCAGGCACCTTTCAGGCCCACATTTTGCCAGATAATTCTGGCTTAAGGTCTATAGAATCAGTGACAGGTGAGTGATGTAATTAAGGCAAAGGCCTTCAGGTAAAGCTAAGCCAACAAAATAAGTTCTGCTGCTACTGTGGAGGGTCATCACCAGGAAAAGACAGAAACTGATTGGGAACTTTCCCTAAGATGCCAAGATTGCCACTGGACTACTGAGACAATAACGGACTTACAAGAGGTCCTAAGACTGCACATGAAGACAACAGCATTCACCTTTTGCTGTCCTTCCTTGTGTCTCCAATCTGTCCTTTCAAATGGGACAGCTGCAAGGATGCTGAGGACCTCTCATTTTGGAGATAAAATGGAGAACACATGCACGTCAACTCTCACTGCACACTTGGCCATACAGCAAACTGCAATACTTGCACATCAGCTTTTTCAACTGAATTGGGGCAAAATGCAGAAGAGCATGGCCAGAAAATTCTGAGCAAGAGTTTTCTAAGGCTAAAGCTAAGCAATTGTATGTGTTCTAGGGAGTGGAAGCAACAAATCTAGGTAAGAAGTTAACTCAAAAGGCTGATTTCATGGTGAGGCTATCATTGACCAGCTCTACCAGACAAACAAAAGGTATAATGATGCTTTGGAATGAGATATGGAATGAGGAACAACATGTAAAGAATTTATGTCTAAACCAACTGCTGATATACAGCTGAGCAAAATGTCTCTAATGAAAATCTTCAGCGAGTCACACAATGTTTTATTTGCTTTGTTAAAATTTGCATCAGAAACCTTTTATATTTTCTACAGGTGCGTAAGCGAGAATAGTACTGGCATAATGCTCTTACAACAGTATAATTCAAACCAACAAATATCCTAAGCATTAGTAAAGCAAAAAATCACCCACTGAACAAGTCTTTCAGGCATTTAGGTATTGAAAGGAATCAAGCATTGACTGAAACAAGTCATGAGCTATACCCTTTGCTAAAAAAATGCTCAGCAAACCTTTCTATCATCCCAGATAGATTTTTCTTTTTCAGTAATAATGGAAGATCTGCAAATTGAGGGCAAAAACAGAAAAGCTTCAGCAGTTATAGACACCCTCTAGAGCACTGGGAAAACATAATTGCCAAAGCTTTTGTCCAGAATGATACACACTCACTGAAGTACTCATTACCTATATCACCAATGAGTGAATTTTCAGTGTAACATGGGACTTTGTTTAAATACACAGGAATTTCTAAGGCATTTTAGAATGAACAGTCAAATATATACAAAAATTATTCAGGATCTGAAAAAAATATCTGAAATAAGGACCAGAAATAACCTGAACTGGCCTAAAATGAAAAGCCAAAAATGGAATCTTCAGAGTTGTCCCATATGCCAAAAATCACAATGAGTAAGTCAACACAGGCAGTACAAAATATTGACACTGCAGTTCTAAGTAGGATAGATTTGTTTACACTGTCTGGAAAAAATAATACACTTCTTTTAGATTAATATTCTCATTTTGCTGAGGCAGCAACTCCTAACATCTAATGACATCTAAGCTGGTGATGTTGTATTTGCAGTATTTGTACTAGATATGGCACAGCTGATAGCAATATCTGATCAGACTATTTATTAAGTGGAAGAATAAGTTATTCTAAGCAAAATAGTGATCTAAATGTTTTATCCTCAAGTTTAAGCTTAATGGATTTAATGGAAAATAATAACACACATGCTGGAAGAGGTGCCTAGTTAGAGTCCAGTCCATGTTAAAACACAGTAGTATCACTACTTAGTTTAATCAGTGTAGGCAAGTGGTGGTGATTTTTACAGTGCTGCCAGAGAACATATACAGGATAAATCAATAGATAATGTACATATGATACTAATAATGTTTCAGATCCCTTTCCATCACCACTGCATATAGTATTATCTGTGTGTTCACAGTCAGAAACATTAGTTGCAAGCTTTAAAGGTTACAAATGATAATCCTGGGTTCCCTGAATACAATAACATGGGAAGGATAAGGCACACTATTCAAACTTCAGCAAGGAAGAAAAGAGGCATCAAATTTACTTTTTTGCCTAGAGGAACCTTAGGTAAGTAACCATAATGCAATATTTAGACCACTGAACATCAAAACAATCCAGTCAGAGCAAATGCAGTTTCTGGCTTTGATTAATATTGGATTCATCTTTTTAAGTCTAAGTAACAGTGCCAAACATCTCAAAGTCTAACCGGATCTAAATAATAAAACACGCTATTTGGGCTCGTTGTATACAATCAGAAATTGTATTGAACACTACCTTGGCTTTTCTAGCATTAATGTTAGAGAACCTTGGAAAAAAGATGGTATTATGGACTAAATGTCCAAGTTTCTAAATCCCACACAAAAGAACCAGACAGAACACAACAAAGCTCTTCCACTTCAGGAAGAACCTATCAGATAAAGAGTATTTTTTGCAAGCATCCTAAGCAACTGAGAAGTCAGCGATCATCTCATTTCCCAGACTGCTATGCACTTCTTGGCCATGGCCAAGGACGTAGCATTGGACTCTGTCTTCTGTCAGGGGAAGAGCACATCTGAAATCATCATCTACATTAATTCAGAAAAGAAACACAGGCTTTATTACTCAAGAGCCTGGCAGCTGAACAGCAATATGTGAGATCTACTCTGTGAACAGTATGTACTGCAGGCAGCATTGTCAGAATGAAGGAAGACTAAAGATGAAGCCAAGACTCCTGGTGAGATCTATCAGATGCTTATTAGCACAAGAGATTTCAAAAGCTACATGACAGAAGGGATAAAACAACAGAAAACAATCTAGGATAGTGTACAGTCAAGGAAGAGACAAATATCAGTGCTATGTGTGAATATAAGCTAAACATTTGTAAATGCAGTTCTGCAGAAAAACTAATGTAAAAAAGAAGACAAAAGTACTGACCTACTTCACGGCTCTTCGTGTTCTGACTACCTCATATTAGCTTTAAGGCTAGCGGTTCATCTTCATTTTCATTCATTCAAAATCACCATCCAACTTCCTACCGAAGGCCTCCCTTTCTCCTCGTCTGCCAAGAAACCTGCAAGGAGGTTATTAATGTAATGCAATGTGGAAAAGCAGTTGAATGAAACAGTGTCATGACACTCCAAGTATGGTGGAAATTTCTTCCAAGAATCTTTGTATCGAGTCACCTTTGATGTTTATAGTAGGCTTGCAGCTCCATCCCCCCAGTTAGCAAACTTCTGTGCATATCTACTAAAGAGGAAAGAAAAGGAAAGTATCTTTGCCTCAGGATAAATCAAAAAGGATTTCAATTATGTCTGTTCTTGACAATGTCTAGTACTATAGGAACTTGCTGAAGACCAGGTTCCTGGCAAGACACAAGAGGAGAGAGACCTTTGAGCATAACTGTAATTTTGTTAGGATGTTAATTAAAATCCATACTGATCCACAGAGGAAAGTACACAATAGAAAATTGGTATATACTACATCTGGTGCTGGAAAGCCATTCATAAGAGTACTCAGACTCCACAGGAAACACAGTGGTATCACTGACACAATAAAGAGCCCGAAAACTAAATAAGGTACGTGGCCATCACAGTACTATGCTCACTTGAAAGACAAGGTGGGGAACTGTGATTGATTCTATTCTAGCTCAATGGTATAAAAAGCAGAGAGTAGATAAAAAGTGGGACATGAACTACATGTTTATAAAGACTTTTAAAAAGAAATGACTTAAGCAAAATCCTTTAAGGGCACATTGAATGGCAGCAATATGCCAACAACTTTGTCCAGAACCTCCTGCTCAAAATTTCAGAATCAAACACAAATATTTACCCTTTGCCTTTTTTATTTTCACATCATATATCACTGCAAACATTGATGCATTTCAATACTGCAATATCAATTATTTTAATCTCTGATGAAGGTTATATGTAAGGTAAGTATCTTAAAAAAAAAAAAAAAAACCACTAACCCTCCCAATATTTAAATGAAAAGCTGTGACACAGACTTTTGCACAAATGTAAAGATTTCAGTTTTTTTAATTGGCCAAACTTCAAATAATTACTAGTTAACCTCATATATAATGCAGGTTTTGCATTGTTTGCTTTTCTTTGAAGAGCTAGAAAAGACATTTTAGAGTAATTTTGTTAGGAGATGCTCTTAAATAACCATGACTATATACAGTAAAGAATCAAAACACAACGGTAGAGATTGCAAGGTCCAAATTGTTAATCCAACAAATAGATGACCAGAAAATGCAGCATGTATTTACAGTGTTGATTAGGGCGAGGGAATTGAGAACATCCTAAAACACATGGAGCCCAACAATGCAATATACCCAACCAATATTTATTGCTGCTTCTGTAGAAGCAATTTCCATTTTGATGTGTTCTCTCACACATGATGTTCTGAAACAGTTAAGTAACATGAAAAATACAGGTTCAAGATTATATCTGTCACAGATGAAAATACAGCATTTATGTAGCATTACATAATAAAGCCACTGGTTTATGGACCCAAGGTCCTCCTGGGAACGCCACAAATCTACATATTGTCACACGGTGATAGACTTTTATATTTGCATATCTGAATTAAAAAGAACCTACATTAACAACCAAAACAAACAAAACACAGTGAGTGAGTCTAAAGGGCTGGGGGAATTTAACAGTGCCATTTGCTTCTGGTAAAGGTCACAAATAGGCCACAAAATCTGCCTGGAAAGCCCCTTACTCAGCCAACATTTTATAAAGAAATTGAGGATTTTGTTAAAAACACCTAATTTCAGGGTGAACGCCAACACTAAGGGCAGGTCTGAATCTGCTCTATACTGCAGTGAAAGAAGAGAGTGACAACAGTCCTGTGCAAACTATTCTAGAAACTATGAATGAAATTAATTCTGCCAAACTGCTTATCTTGCTAGTGAGCAGTTTCTAAAATTCTACTGTGCTAATCTAGGTGACCTTATTAACACTGAATTTTGCCAAATAAAATATCAATTTTGTGGACATAATCAATAAGCATGAAGCTCCATAAATTTATGGAATTCAAAAAACATAGGAAAGAGATTATATGACATGGTATCTACGATAGCAGATGACTGGACTGATGACATTAGAGGACTCTTCCATTCTTGATTTCCGAGTTTATTACATTTAAATCAGATTCTAAGTTTCACTAGTAGCTTAAACCAGTTTTGGAAACGAATACTCAGAGCTGAAACATGAATGCATCCTACGTATTCATGATTACTAAATTATTAGCCTGAATTTTCAGCCTATTTAATGATCATTTCAGCTCATGGATAAGTCCTGTACACTACCATAGCCATCCTTCTCTCACTGATGCATTAATTTAATGGTACAATGAGTTTAGTTAAGAATTACACATGGATCTGGCTCAGAAGTTTAACTAGAGTTCTCCTAGCCTGAAGTATCAGAGAATACTAATAATGTAGCTTCCTCATGTGCTTTAGCAGTAAGCATTTCATATCTTCTATCATATATAAAAATTAACATGCAGGGACATGCTAGAAAAAGCAGCATCTAATGCAACATTCCGGTACCTAAATAAATCTGTAACATAACCACAAAAAAGTACACGTAGCTATCCACATCTGTACATCCCCCATCACCACACGATTTGGTACAGTATGTTTGACAAATGCAGTATATAAAAATGCAGGCAAATACCTCAATTTTCCATCAGTATGCTCTTTTTTAGAATACTTTATATGTTTTTGATTTAACCTACCTGACATCCCTGGAAAGCAAAGGCTAATTTTTAAGGCAAGGAAAGAGAGGTAAACAGACAAACAAACAAAAACACAAAGAAGCAAAAAATCCCAGGCTTCCCAGGTTTTTGTTGTGAAATCGAACCCACTGAAAGCTATCAGACTTATTTTAGGTATTATCTTCAGTTCTTGACCACTTTTTCATGGAGATCTCTCCATCTGCACCCCCATCCATCCCTGAGAGGGAAACAATATATTCAATCTGAGGAAGCCACCTGTGCTTTTTAATAGCCTTGCCTGACAAAGAATAAGTCTTGTAATAGATGAGATACATAAATGGAAAACCATTCAACATATGAGAAAGGTGACTAAATTCACTAGTGTAGTGTCAGCTTTTAATTCCTAGGTTTGTTTGGTTTTTTGAGTTTTTCTAAAATGTCATTCATGAAATATTAGAGATGCCTGTCTTTTATTAACATTATGTCCTCTGACATCCACTCAGCGAAAGATAAAAAGATGGCATTAAGTTTTAGCAGTCAAGTGAAATGTTGCATGGTGCAAGGTGACCCAGTCTCATTTAACAGATTACCAAAATATAATCAAATAAAACCTATGATCTTTACAGTGGCAAAAACAGTGCAGCAAGAGAACACATATGATTTTAAAAACCGAAAAGACCAATTGAAATGAACCATGTATATTTGTAACATATAAATGAGTCCTCTGCTGATATCTGGTCCTTGTACGAACATCCGTATTGAGAGCAAATTCGAGTCCAGAGAACTTAAGCCTTCCCTAAAATTTTATCTTGCCACTATATCTAACCCAAAATAAACATCCCAAACTCAATTAAGCTGTTTGATTACAATAGAAATAGACCACGATCTTCATCTTATTATCTACTGGCTGATAACTCACAGTTTGCAGGAAACACACCATCTAACTGCATCATTCCACATTTGAAAATAAAAAATAAAAATAAAAAAAAAGAAAAAGAAAACTTATGCCACTCTAATGACGTGTGTGCAAATCAGTTATACCAGGACAAACTGCCTTGGGTTAAGATTACTCAAAGAAAACTTCAGGAAGCGCAGATTTTGTAAAACAGACTTAATTGACACAATTCTTCTCACTCTGCTCGGTTTTGATTGTTACTACAATTTTCCCACACCTTTCTCTAACATGTTTTCTGATAGCTACTGACAAACTTGAGATATTTTCATGATGGACTTTGGCTGTAATCCACTATGGCAATTCCTCCGCTTCTAAACCCTCACATTTAGTCCTTCAAATCCATTCACTGAGAGCTGCCTCACCTGCCACTCTGATTGCAATGCCTCCCAGACCCTCATCAGCTCACCTCATCTATCCACTGTCACACAAACTTGGGCTCGATTTGTTGAAATGGAGGAAACTTCTACTGGGGTCGAATGATGTAATTTGGGGCTGAAACTAAGTGAAGCTTGCTGGTTTGGATTGTGCGTTAGGTGAAATTCTGTGAAACAAATCCTGAAAGAAAACAAAACAAAGCTATGAATTCATGCTTGCATTTCCCACGGAATTACTCCTTTCAAAATAATTTCGAAGCATTTTAAACTAATTACAGTAGGCCTGGAAAAATGCAAGCAAAATTAAACGTAAAACTGCAATTTTAATATTATTTTTTGAGTAAGAAAAGATACAGGATTAGCTATATGCTCCACAGAGTAACTCACTTGCTCATATATTGTTCACAATTATTTCCTAACAGCCAAA
Source organism: Penelope pileata (assembly GCA_013396635.1). Lineage (NCBI taxonomy): Eukaryota > Metazoa > Chordata > Aves > Galliformes > Cracidae > Penelope > Penelope pileata. The sequence goes on along the minus strand of WBMW01003413.1, from coordinate 4,867,282 downwards.
CAGGCACACAGGTTTACATTACTAGCAGTACAGCTGTGAATCTAATAGGGTTCAGTCTCTTCTCCATCTCTCTTTCCAAAAGGTACCAGAAAGCCAAGAAAACAAAACCCATTGAAAGCAATTTTTTAAAAAAATCTTTCATCTGAAAAAAATCAAACAGCCAAATCAACGCAAAAAAAAAAAAGTAATAAATGCTTATTTGCCTTTTAAAATATTGTCAGTTCTGTGCTAACTATAACGATGCTTGCCCTTGCTGCCACCACCCAGTCTCTAGCTCTCATGATGTGACGGTGCAGGACAGAACACAGGCACTACAGCAATGAGACAAAAACCTCAGGGCTGTAAAACATTTGCAGCATCACAGTTTTAACTCTGGAATTTCACTCGACCCAATAGAAACAGTCAAATCAAGGTAGTACAACACCGAGAATTCTGGTTTTGCTCTGCATTTACAGATCTATAAAAAAAAGAAGAAAAGATGAGATGCCAAGCATAATTCTACTCCCACTACACAACACTTGCAGAGATGCTACGGCACAATGTACATGGTGAGTACAATTTAGCCAAGTGATGGACGGGCTGATTCTGATCCTGGCTGTATCACGAGAGCTGGTATTTCACTCCAGGTCCCCACATGGCATCAGCAACCCATGGGCCTACCCCAGGCAACGATTCTCAGCCCTCACATGAATGTAGTAACTGGTAACATGCTGGCAGCATTTAAATGGGTGCTCCTCATCTGACAGACACAAGGCACAAGGACGGAGGGGTCAGTGAGGGAGGAGGTGACAGACACTGCAGAGCTGAAACACACACAAACATCCACAACTTCAAAAATGTACTTTTAATACACCTGGAGACCTCACTGAATGTGCTTTCTTACTTACTCTGCCCAGATTCATGCCACTAAACACAAGATGTAATGCCTGAAAAAAACATCTTACATATATGTGTGAAAGTAAAAAATAAAAACTAAATAAAATAAAAATCTCTATATAATAAAATGGCAATAAAAATACTTTACCAATTACCAAAATAGAAACAGCATCTCCTATGCCCTAATTTTATAATTTCCTTTGCCCCACGTTAAAACACTAATGCAATTATCCTTTATAAAAAGATTGACTGAGGTCCCTGTGAAAATCTGCTCAGGGTGATTATTTAGTTGGGTTTTTTATTTGTGGAATGTAGGCAAGAACGTCTCGAGTTGTTTGTCAAAATAACTGCTTGATCTGTTCGTATTTTTGTGTTTGTTAAAAAAAGCATTTTCTAATAAATGGAGAGTAAGGTTAAATACTCAAATCAACAACTTGTAAGAAGAGTTAAACAAAAAGATTGCATAAAGAAGTTCTTAATTTTGGTATATTCAGAGTCAATTCTCAAGATTTAATAATTATAGTGTAACTGGAAACACGTAGGTCGCTCCGAACATAGTGCCTCCTATTTATTTCCATGGAAACTACAACAGATACAAAGAGCACAATAACACTATTTGACAGAGCAAATTCTCAGCTACAAAACACAGATTTTCAGCATAGGCACCACCACTAGCTCTGTATTTTTGCTAGTGAAGAACAAGAGCCTGCATGTCACGCTTGTAAAAATCTGCATGGCCAGAATGGGGCTTGTCTTTCACCTCTTGGTAGCCACTGCTGAAAGGCACCACCCACCCCACACTGTGCTCACAGCCACTATTTCGTCTCCAGAAACGTTCAGCAAGTGTCAATGAATGTCAATGGGTGCCATTTTTTCCTCATGGAGGAATTCAATGCCACACCTTTGCTTCACACACACTTCCATGTCAGACGCCATTTGGTCAGTGCCCCTCTGCTGCCATCTGTCATATGGCAACAACATGGAGCGGAATATTGGTTCCACCTCTACTGCCACACCACCAACACCTGCCTCTGGTGTCCTGGGCCAACATAATAAAATAGAAGGCATTACTTTCAGAGCAGCCCCCATACAAGGCACAGCAAAATGATATTAGAGCAGATTCTTCATCTATTCCATAATATGTTTACTACCAGAAATGTTTTACTTTGCATTTGTAGTTTTACATGCAGGTTTACTGCTTCACATTCTGATCAGTTTCAAAGCTGTGGGCTTCACGTGCCACAAAAACACAGTGAAGTTAAAAAGAAACTATTAACGTGGCTAGACTTCATCTAGGGGAACACCCTGGCTGAAAAAGCTGAAACTTAGTTATGTGCTTTAATTAAATTTTAATTAAAACCATGCCTAAGAGTGGTTGCCTTGAATGATGCTTTCAGGATGTATGCAACAGAAGATCGCCCCTGAGAAGCTCTCCTGCGAATTGTGCAAAAGCAACTTGAACTCATGGTATTTGCCCCCGATTTTTTTCTACTTCTCTCTCCAGCTACCCTTGACTTAGTAGAAGTACAATTCTTAAAAACACTATAAAGCTGCATCCCCCCAGCCTCAAGTCAACCACAAGCACCAGTTCCACCACCATGGCACAGAGGAGCCCAAGGACAGCACAAGGATGACACAGGGAACGATCTCTGGAAGGTGCAGACAACGATAGCATCCCACAGGTGCTCCCTGCTCTCAAGTGCCACCACTGCAAAACTTCTGCCAATGTTTTTTAGCCCTTCCCAAAAGTCATTCAATATTACCAGGATCCAGCAAGTCCCTCTCCTACCATACCAGTTGCACTTTGCCTATCATAAAATACAAATTTTTGCTGAATAATAAACTCTATGTTTCTCTTATCTCCATCTTAAATACCATCTTTCTTTCTGTAGCCTGGTCAATTTTTTCTGGAGGTACCACAAATAGGACCCTCCCCACTGAGCGATTCCATGAAGATTGTGTCTTGGTCAGTTCCACTTCTATAATAATTTCCTTTCAAAAACTTTGTAATACAGACCTTGCACATCTATCTCTATGAAAAGCTCTATATGTGCCACAAAATTGTCATTTCCAGACATTTCCAATCTATGAAATTTGACAGGGAAAAAAGTATTATGTCTCTAGAAGTTGATAGAGTGATTAAAAAACTACAGAAGGATTATCGCTGCCTATTAAATGCAATAGTTTGAGCAATTTCTATAGAATCCTTTCTTACTTTATTCCTATCAGATTCATTAGCATATTTCCAGCTAATAACTAACAATCGTCCACTGCATGAAAAAAGCCCTCCCTAAATCTGCTTCAATGGCTGGACATTATGGCTATCTGGCAAAACTTTATTCCTCATTCAACAGCTTTACAGTGCACACAGTTACATGCCCTTGAAAACTCCGCTGAGCACCACTGTCCTGTCCCACAGTGCTATGGTGGCACGGGTGCACGCTGCTCCTGCAGCAATATGCCTCCAGCTGCTGTGTTGCTCCACACTTGGACTTCTCACACTTCTCCCTGTCATCCACTACCAACCTCTGCCAAGAGCCAGTCAGGCTTTCAGTGCAGGTTCACACAGTTCTTGTTATGACCATCTTGCTTACAAATACATTTTTTCTAATTCAGATACATGTGCCTACCTCACTAAGGCTCTCCAGATATCCCGATTCCTCTTGGTGCACTCAGATTTGCTTAATGGGCCTCCACTGCCCAACGTGTTACTGAGAAGCACATCTAGGCTGGTGCAGAACTCTGTGGCTTGCGTGATGCTACACGAGACCTCAGCTAATTTTATTTACTCCTAGTTTATCTCCTGCTAGTATGGCAAATAACTTTCCTACTTGTTCTGTACTCTTTCTTTTGAAGACAATTTTTCTACAGAAACAATTTGCAGTACTGCATGGCCACTTTATAGTCAGTAAACCATTGCTTGAACTTCTTCTCTTTGCCATAAGATGATGCAAAGGCTTTCTTGCTGCAGTGACATTCAATGTTCTCTCCTATTGAGAGAAACACAGGTTTGGTTTAACCATATGTTATTTCTTTTCCTCCAATTATTGAGCTATGTGAATATTGCCACAACACATAAGCTACTGTTAATGTTCTTCTAAGCGCTGTTAAATGCTACACAAAATTTACATGGCAAGCCCATAACTCTTAACACATCAGATTTTCTTTGTTAGTGGTTGTTCATCTGGTATGATTTCTTAATGGACTCTTCATAAGAACTAGATTGTGATTAATTGCAGCCCATGATTATGAACATGAAAAGAATTGGTTTGAACCTTTACCCTAGACATACATCAGGGTTAAAGAAAAGATATAGGTTATGGCTTAATAGTTTTACTTAAATAATTGGTGACATTTCTTAATTGAACCAAGCAATTCTACATTTTGTTTATCAAACTCTCNCCCCCCTTTTTTTTTTCCTTCTCCTTATTGTGTCAAGTAGTTTTGGAATTGAGATGGACTCGCTGGGACTTTACAGTCAATGGAAATACGTTTGCACTCAGCACCTTCTTTTGTATGGAAAAGGTTTGTACATCAAAAAATTCAGCGGGCTGTAATTGTTAAAGAGCATTCAAACATTTATTTAGATTGGGTACCAACCTTTATCATAATTCCCTTTTTTTCTTCCAGTTACTAACCTTTGCCTCCTCAGAATAGGCTAAAATGTCATATAGTTAGCCTGTCCACAGGAGAGTTTTCCAGAATGTTAAAAAATAGATATAAAAAAATCACTGTGCTGTTTATTTAGTTGTGCTTGTATGGGGGGAGGAGGCTCTAAAGAACAGCATCACTCCTATGCTCCTATCAAAACCGTTGTGTGTGAGTTGGTGAGCATTCTTAAGCTGGTAGCTAGTTTTTTAGATCTCTGAGAATAAAGAACCAGCATATTTTAGCCAGACAACCTGATCTCTGATTCTTCAAAGTTCTGCTGTATGTGTGCAGAAGGCTCTTTGAGACTTGTCAAATTAGTCTTGGAACAAGGGATATGGAAAGCAAAGTGTTCAAGGCATCTACCAAGGAGATGAACGTGCTTAGGAAGCCTGGATTACGAAAGAGTAATAGAGTAAGCTGGTGGTATTGTCATCAGTCTGCTACTGACAGAACTGAAAACAATTTCCAATAAACTAATAAACCCTTGAATTTTTTAGCTTCACTACCTTTCTAAAAATTTACTCCTTTTACAAGCTAACCATGGAGCTTCAGTAGTCTCATCTGCCTACCACGAGACTCACTGTTTGCTCAACTGCAGCACTCCTTTAGCAACTTTTCTCAGTCTCTGCTTTGCCACCTGCAAAACAGGACAGCACTTTTGCAAATGTGTTTATGAATGCCTACATTTGAATGACTGGCATTTTGATATTGCCCCATCTCCATTAGCCCTATAATGAAAAGAACATGGTTTTATACAGAGTTCCAACCACAGCACAGCCTTAGGTGCAATTTCTATAGTTTAATCAGTGAAAATTTGGTTTAGCAGCACAAGGTTCCCTTTTCCACACTCAGTAGGCCAAAATTGTTCATCTTTCGGGAATCATTCAGCTAAACTTATTTCACCATGGTAGGAATATTAAAAAATAGCAAGGCCTGCTGTGTCTATTTATCAGAAGCTGAAGTACTCTGACAATTGAAGTTCAAATTTATTGCCATGCTGGTGCTGTTTTAAGAGTAAAACCGAAAGGCACACGACTGATAAAACAACCTGTAACTGCCTTGAACTCTATCTCAGAGCCTGTGAACAACCAGTGTGCTCATTCCCAGCAGCAGGAAACGCTCAGCCTTAGCAGGAGCAGATCACAAGCAAATGCCAAAAAACAGTGAAGTTGCATTTCCTGTGTACTCTTCAAAAAATGAAGGCCTCAACTGTCACATAAGCAACAAGCTTTATGAGTGTTTGAGGAGGAGGAAGGGGACTTGTGCCAGCCCTGTGCAGCACCACTTGCAGTGGGGCCTTCCACTTGTAGGGCTGAAGCTGCACGAGCTCCTGATGCCTGGGCTGGAAGAGCGAGTGAAACCAATGCCAGCTTCCCCCAAAACCTGCAGCAGAATCAAGCCTGAGGTGAGGGCCCGACAGGGGCTGCAGGGTGTTTGGGGCTGAGGGGCCACCTCCAGTCAGAACGACTGGAAAGGACAAACACATTGCTGCTCTTAGGCCTAGAAAAAGACCTGCCTGGGCCCGCAGTCACTTCAACCCTTTTATGTCAATTAACTTCTTTTTTTAATACTTGAAAAGATTTATTTTTGTAAGAGATTCATACCGGCCTTTTCAGGGGAACATGTAGTTCCAACACCCCTGACATCTTCACTGGGCATGTAAGAGCTGACTTCCTCACTATAACATGTTAAGAAATCATTGCAGGGAACAATCAAAACCAGTCTTTGTAAGTTTAGCTGAGAGTTGTGTTGAAGGATGAACAGCAGGAGCCAAGTATTCCAGACCTGGCACCCAGCTCCAAGACGGAGATATTCTGCTTGCTTAGAAACGTTGTTGAAAACATGTCCTGAACTTTGCTGAAAAAGGCTCTCCCACTCAAATACACAGGTCTGTTTATGTGTTCGGAGCTGTACACCAGTGGGATCGAGGCTTTAATCCTTTCTCTTGAGGCCTCAGCAATAAAGGGGGGATAACCACACTTACCTACTTCATAGGGTCTTGTCAAGATTAATGCTCGTGGAGCCGTCGGTAGGCAAAAATCATTATGGCTCCCGTCCTGCAACTACTAATGCATGGGCTGCCTGCTGCACACACACCGAGCCCGGTGGAGCTAATTGACTCCTCTGAAGGTGCAGCAGTTTGCCCAGGCCCTATCAATAAACTGTTAAGTGTTTAAAACACAAAACAAAATGCCACTATATTAAATGTGAACACAGCACAATTTTCAAATGATCCTGCAGACCAGAGCCTCTGGGGCTAAGCATGGCACAGGAATGGCATTCATAACAGAATACAATGCGGAGATATATATATTACAGAGATAGAAAAGCATAGCTATTAAGGCCGCTATTTGATATAACTCTGTGCACACTCTCCCAAATACACACTTCCAGGCAAACATGCATCTACATGCATACAGCACTTAAGCTGCAATAAATATCTCACAGATGATGGTGTGTGCAAACAGATGAAAATACACACACAGAACTCATGCACATTGCACCTTCAATTCTTCTCTAAACTTTCCTATCAACTCTCATCTGGAACAGAAGGCTGGAAAAAATATACTCAATGGTTCGCTCTGGAGAATGTAAACGAAATTAAGAGAAGATCTGAGGCAAACCCATTTGCTCATCAATATGTGCCACAAAACCAATTTAACTGACGTCAAATTCAAATAATTCACCTGACGTCATGCTGGAGAAGCCAACCATGAACACCTCACAAATTATTATTTTGATCCCATTGTTAGAACAGAATTACAGCAAAAACTGCGCTTTCCGCAGCTATTAAAGCGGTGACCCTGGCAGAGCACGCTTTTGTGCTGAACTTTTTATATCACCAAGCCTATTAATCAGGTGACAGTTCAAACTGATGCGCTTTATATAGTTGACCCTGGCTAGTGCTTTAATTACTCAGTATTAAATGGTAATTAAGACTTTCCACATTCAAGTTTAATCCAAAAAAATTAAGTGTAAAATCCGGTAATTTAATAAAGAGTTGTGTTCTTCACTGTGCCTCAGCCTGGACACTGAGGATGCAGCAATTTACTATTGACAAGCACTAAAGGAGCAGGTCATTTCACAAGTATAGCGTGGACAAAGGTGAACCGGGCAACTGATGAAATCTGTGGCCAAGGCGAAATAGCAATCTCTGAGCCAAATGGTAATAAAGTTACTGAAATGAAGCAGTGTAGCTTTGAAAGTGAACTGTCATAAGGAGGATATGGGCTTCACCATGGCTTGTCTGAAGTAATTAAAACATTATTCCCCAAGAGCCAATCAAGGTGGTTAGCCCTACCTCTGATTTCGTATCCTACACCTGAACAGCAAAAACATCGGAGTAAAACTGACCAAGAAACACCTTGTAGCTACCTTTCTGTGAAACAGTGACCACCTCAGAGAAGCATTTACTAAATTTGCAATACATGGGGCAAAATAAGAGTTACATTTTAATGTTGTTACTTATAGGATTAAATTATACCTCTGTATTTTCACTTACGCGCAAGAACCAAGTAGAAACACAGTCAAACGTCACCATCCAAAATTCCCCACTAAATCAAAGACAATTACTTCCCTCAGTGGCTATTAAAGGCAGATAGTTTAATCACTGGGGAGGCAATCTAGTGCATAGGACACTGCAATAGGGGTGTGGAGATGTAGGCTTAACTCGCGGCTCTGCTCCTGACCTGCTAGGTGACCTTGGGCAAGTCTCTTCACATTTCAGCGCCTCTTTGTGTCCCTATTAACCTTTGTCCGTCTCAGCTATTTAGAATGTAACCCCTCTGACGCAGAACAGTCTCTCAGTACATGTTTTTACAATACCAGCACAACAAGGTCACCATCTTGGTTGAGACCTCTAAGTGCTACAGTAATCCAAATAAATAAGAACAATATATTCAATTATTCAGAATCCAACTTACATTTATTCAATTTTCCCATAACATCTGGACAGCTGAGGCATCACCACGGATGAGAACGTGCATCCTACATCCATTTAATGTTAATGTTCTACCTGCTGTTCATGTAATTGAAATTTGTATTGATTTTCATAAGGCAAAGAACACCTAACTCATTGCCTTTAGCAGAAAGAGTGGAATAAGCCATTGGTTCCCAAGTTACTTGGATCACACAGGAAATAAATCACTTCTGAAAAAGAAACAAGAAGGTCCACTCAGGATAAAGTTTGCCCTAGCAGATCACTTAAGCACGTCCTTAAGTTTAAGCACGAGTATTCTCATTGAAGCTCCTACAGCGGGCTCAGATAAGGAATCAGAGCTTTTCAGAGTTTGAGAATTGCTATATAAAAGATTTGAAAAAAGTGTGACAAAAACATGAGCGTAAGTATGTTAATACATACGTTGTGAAACAACTCATTATTCCAAAGGTTCCCAAAGGAGTGAGCAAAAACACTGCTTCCCTTAGAAAAGGTGACCAAAGGGTGTTTCTTGACACTGAGCATGCTCCCCAACAAGCACACACCACATCCATATACGCAATTCAAAGGATACTTCAAGTACTTGCATTGCCTTTATCTATTTCAATGGTACTTTGAAAGCATTTACATGTGGGAAAAATTAATGCAGATATCCCTATCCGAGACACGTTGTCTTCAAAAATATTACTCAGTCGAGGTTCATTTCTTATAAATTCTGCTCGTATTTTCAAGAAATACCCAAACTGAGTTAAATGATGAACCTAGAAATAAAATTAATAAAAACAAGATGCGGAAATTCTACACTAAGGGACTTAGATATCTAATTCATTTACCTAGAAGCTTGACAAACAACAAAAAATCAACATTTATTTACTGAAATAAATATGTACAGTGGGAAGCACATTAACAAGGATCATTCTTCTTTTCTTGATTCAGATAAAAAATCTTGGAGATGCTCACTCCCAGTTCATTCTGATTGCTTGGAAACAAAGAAAACCCACAAAATAACAAAACATCAAACACTCCCAACTGGAAATTTCCATGAAAGCACCAGTAGCAGAAGAGTTGTAATTACAGATGGACTGACTCACAAAGGAAGCTCTGAACAATTGTCTTGGCAGTGCAACTTTTGCAAATCAACTAAAATCCTACCTGAAGGGCTCAAGCCTATGCAGATATTGATATATCAATAATATGCCATGAGTGACAGTAGAATAACAGACATCAGTCAAGAAAAAAAAAGGAAAACCCGCACGTGGCTTAATAGTCACCCTCTGAAGAAAACTGAAAGCTCTACAAAAAACGGAAAAAGCAGTCTGCTGCCTTCCCTACTGTCATAAATTTTTACTGTCCAAACTCAAGCTTGGGGTACAACATCGTTTTTATTTTTCACACAAGAAATCTTGTTTGCAAGTACAGACGAAGGGAGGATGAGGCGATGTTGGAGGTCAGCATGCGCACAACTTATTCCTACCAGAGAGGGATCATTATCTGAAAAGAATATTGCATAAACTATTTGTCTTGTATATTTAAAAATCTATGACAATCATGAACGCTGCCAAAATAAAACAAGAAAAACACGCCAAGATCTTGTTTAATAAAAGGAGCGTCATTAAAGATCTTTTCCTCTCCTGGGAATTTACATGTAGTCAACATCTGGAAGGTGCAGCTCCTTTAGCAAGGAGCTCAGTCACCACAACTGATACACATTGCCAGCCTTAGAATTCTAATTGTGTTTAATACAGTTTCACGTTGCATCAAAGTACAAAATCAATACCATTTGTCCAGCAAACAGGAAAAATGGAATCTATAAACTGCTCTTATTGAGTAATTAAACACCTATTATTGTCATGAGTGGTGAAACAATGAATTTGATAAGACAAATTTTTGCAAGAAAACACTGCAGTGATTAATACCTCCCTACGTATTAAATAAAAATGACTGCCTTTTGTGCAGTACTGCTGGCAGAAGAACAGGAATGAGAGAAGTAGTTGCCAGTGCCACAATAACAGGCTAACCTTGAACTGAACTCCTTTCCTCAAGAAATTAAATGCTGTAGCAGGACTTTAAATCCCTCCACTTAGAGCTCATTTGTGTTTCACGTAACCTGCAGTTCCTGAAGAGAACTCATTATCTTCAAAAGGAGAATCCTTTTATAATTTCTTTACAAACGTGTATATTGTTTCTACAAAAAGTATTTCATATCAGAAAAGGGATAAGAGTATTAACAGTGTAAGCAAGGCAAAAAGGCTTGTATCATTAAGACACCATTTCTGCTTCCTGGGAATTCAAACACCAGCCACAGTGGAAAAAGGAATGAGAATGAGGTTAAAGAAAATGTACCTTTACAGCAAAATTTTAATCTGTTAGATTGATGCTAAACTGCCTTGGTCTTTCTGCTGCTATATGCTGTATTTCTATGTATAGACCCCCTCCCCCAGTGCCCCTCCTGTAGCTTTGGCTCCCTATTTTTCTTTTCACTTAGAATGATGCACTAGGAACAACTATAGAGTACAAAAGATGAATCTATGGATGTGACACTTGTAAAGGGTAACCCTATTTCACAAGTGAGATGGGACAAAAAAGAAAGAAAAAAGGCCACAGAAGCAATAACTGCTCACTGAATTACCATTAAATTGTAAGATTTACAATCCAATGTACAGTAAGTGCATATCTAATGGAGTTTGTCCTCTAAAAGAATATAAAGTAGATCTTTGCAGCATAAGATGTATGCAGGTTATTTTTTTATTTATTTTTTTGCATTTTTTTTTTAAATTGGGGCACACAGAAAACGAATGTGCACATAAATTCCACAATTTTTATACATATTAAAACTGTGCCAAGGCCAACATTAAAATATGATAAATACAGCATGATTAGTAGGATCTGGCTTTTTATTTTCAAAACATGCTCACATTCTACAAAGAGAGATAAAAGATGACTTCAACACAGCCAGTCAATACTGCTTTCACAGATATCATTGGAGAAAGCAGATCACATTATTATAAATTCAGTTTATTGCTATGATCTACTGGAATTCAATGCAATGACTGAAATGACTTTTGGTGGGGGGTGGCAAACAGCTGCTGACCATTTCCAACGTCCTTTCAACAAAATCTCTGGACAGAAGTTTCAGATCACTTTGTTCATTGGAGCCTTAAACCACCCACTATATATATCTATATTCAAATAGAGAACGCAGTATCAATAAGACTCAGGCACAGCATTAGTTTTTGCAAACATTTCTGTCACTATTTTCACTGGTGTTATCCATATGAGCAAAAATCTTGAATGATTTGTTTAGAAATTAGCAAGGCATGTCAAACACTTATTTAAACAGAAACGTACTTTTGCATGAAAAGCCAGGCAGATTACCATTACACTATATTACTATGCTATAAATAATCACATTTTACAAGATGACTCTGGAGAATTCAAGCCTAGTAAAAAACCCAAACTATAAAACAGACAAAGGAACTTTGGAGTGGGTGAACCATTCCAAGAGCAGCAAAGCAGATCACGTTGCTCACCCTTAATTTGAATGTTTCATTCTCCCTAGATAAAACTTTGAGCTTCCACATTTCAACAAACAGCATTAAAAGTTTCACTTGCCCACCTAAAACTAAGTTTGCCGGCACACAAATTCTCCCCTCCTCTGGCTTTTGTTCTAGCGGATTAAAAAGCAACGCGCGAGATCAGCCACGATAGCCTTGTTCTCTCCAACCTTAGTGAATCAAGTTCACTGGAGGTGAAGCGGTGGAATTATCAGTACAAGTGGCTGTGTCATCAAAGCTTTCTGAGAGGTAGTGTATGGAAATGCCTAAACAAACAGAAGCGCAAAAGCTGTCTGTACAGGAAAGGGCTCTCCCAAGGCTTTTCATTAAAACAATTCCAATTGCAGCTTCATGATGCAGCATTATATTATGTGAGAAATATAAAATCTTGACATTTTTCTAAATGTGAATGGGTTAAAGAACCTCTCCACGCTACAGTGAGCCTGAGAATTTCCAGCAGCTGATGAAGACCAGTTGACCACCTGATACTTTTTCAGCAGGGTGATAAAATTAAAGGATTGCTTTGATTTGCTTGAAGGATTACTTTCTATAGTTAATTGTTTAAAGTGCACAGTCTTACAAAAGGGAAAAATACCAAGAAGGTTAATGTAGAGTGAGCTAATTGCAAGCTGATTACATTGTGCAAAGCAAGAGATATTACTGGCGTTACATACCATCACCAGGACCAGCCTATTCCACCCTGCTGCTGCAGCAAACAAGCTGATTTGCTAACAAAGTGGTCAGCTCGGGCACTTGCACAGCATCTCTGTAGGTCCACAGGCGACTGCTTCCCATGCAGAGAATCTCAAGCTCCATTTTCCAATCTGATTACACGGCTCCTTATTCCAGCAGCCTTAAACCTTCATGGCAGTTTACCAACATTTTCATCACTTTTTCTTTTACAAAGCAAAAGAACTGATAAGCTCTCAGGTACCCGGGATTTCAGAGTCGATGGCTGGCAGGCAGCCAGCTTCCCTCGCAGCACAAATGTTTCGTGCCACAATGCAAAAAGCACACTGAATTTAACAGATAGCGCGGAACTATTAGAATTTTGCAGTACGGACAAGCAGGCAGCATGTTTCTGTCTCTGCCGACGCAGACAGTTCCGTTTAGTCACATTTATAACATGCCTACACCCGAAAAGGCAGGGGAAAAAAAAAAAAAAAAGCAGAGAACAAATGAAGACAGAGCACTGTCACTAACTCAATGGCACTACAAAGTATACATCCAAGTTACTTCATTACAAAGCTGCCAGATTACCAAGAATTAGAGACAGAGCCTGCAACTTTCGATAGAAACTTAATTTAAGAAAAAGGAAAATAAATCTTCAGATTTAATGAAGTTGTTGGACTTAAACCGAAGCATTACTTTAATGCTAAAACAAATGCAAAAAAGAGATGCTACTGTCTATTTTGTCACGTGAAATGTTTACCTATCACATTAAAACAGCCACGAGACACACCGGGGTTTAAGTCGCTGGCTTAGAAACACCACTCGAATGATGGAAGAACAAAAAGACAGTTCACATTGGCAAACGTGAAATGGCTCTATGAAAGGCTTATTCTGATTTATATCATGCACTGGCTAAAAATCCGAGCTGCACAAGAATTAATATATAAACGTAGGTGTACTGATGTACATACACAGCAAACAACACACTGCTGGATGAAAGTTCTGGAAGGAGATTATCCTGCAAATGGTAGGGATTTCAAAAATAAAAATAAAAATCCACTAATTAGCAAAGGAGAAGGGAACTTCCTTCTTTTTGCTTAAAGAAAACAACCTTAGCATGAAGCCGGCAAGTTTTTGCTTTGCTGCTGAGGCCACCAATTACCCAGGGGCTGTCGGCACAGAGCCCTAAAAGCTGCGTGGAGCTCACGTAATGCAAAGTTAATTGTACAGACAGGGATCCCTCCACCTCCCCGCGCAGAACATTGCCAACGCTGAGCGGACCGAACTGAAACCCCAAGGAATAAGGCCCAGAAAGTGTTCTTGGAAGAAACGCCGTTTTGCATATCATCGCTCCCATGGTAAAAGCGCGGGGGTGGAAAGGCAGAGGGCAAGGCAGTGAGCTATACAG
>WBMW01003413.1:4833890-4852883 GCA_013396635.1 Penelope pileata | reverse complement strand
GGGGATGCCTCGGGCAGGGCCCCGGCGGGGCAGGGCGCTGGTGCCGCGGGCGGGCCCGTGGCAGAGCGGGGGGACGCTCGGCCTCCCCGGTCGGTTTCGACGTGTGCATCTAGACGCATCCCCGTGTGCGGCTCTACAATTGCTTACACGTTTTTGTGGAGACGTAGAGAACCAGGCTCCCCTGCAGCCATCCGTAGTGCCCAGCACTGCCCAAATATTCCTGCCCCGACTCCTCTCCTTAGCACAGCTGCAGGTTTGTACACGTGCACACGCAGGCTGCACCCGTGCATCCTACACCCACATCATTTGCTCCCATGCAGCACGCCATGTGCAAGTGGCTGTGCCTTTAAAATGACATATCCTAATTTGTATGGAAATTTCACCTCTGATAAAATAAAGACCACCTTTTCACCAGCTCCCAATATCAACACATTATTCCCACAAACGATTCCTAGCAAACTGTTTGTTCCAACTGCAGGGCTCCGGAGGTTTGCTGCTTGTAGATGCAGGTTGGGGATTGCCTTTTTTTCCTTTTTTTTCCTCCTTCCTCTCCTTCCCTTTTCTTTTTTTCCTTCTCCTCTATGATTTATTGGATGGTGAGCAAACCCACTTAAACTATAGTTGTCCATATGAATCACTAATTTTCATGTTTCTAATTAAAATGTAAACAGTGTAATGAAGACATCAAGTTTTTAGGCAAATGTCTCTTCCAATGCCACTTGGGGTATGGTAATTACTGAAGCAGATCTATGGATGCTCCCGAATCCTCTACAAGTCCAGATTAAAAGCATTACTGCTAAACCTTGCTTTTTACACCAGGGAATTGTGTTCTCTAACCTATTCCCAGTTTGCTTACAGATGCATATCTGTACAAGCCTTTATAACTAGTCATTAAAAAAAAGAATCAAAATAGAAGTTATCACAGAAATGGAACAGTTTGTAAGGGGGAAAAAAAAACGTGACTTCATTTAAAATAAAATTTGATTTAGCTTTTATGATTACACGTAGCTTATGATCACTAGCACAGTAAAACCTGTGCTGAAAACTTAGCATCTTATTGCTTCCTCCAGAAAAAGAAAAATAGGTTAGGCATCACTACGAGGATCTTTTAAAAAGCATAAGTGATATGTCAAGCCTGTATTAAAATACCTATTGTCCCCAAATGCTTGTTTCACAGTCAATTAATTTAAAAATATATTAATCAGGAAAACATTAATAAAGAAATCTATTCCCTGAGAAAAAAAAAAATGTAAATGCCCATTCCAAATACAAAATGCTTGATGTGCAACTGGAAGTCTTTTGTCATATTTATTCCAGCCTTTATGTCTACCTCTGAAATTTGTCAGAATTTATCCTAAAGCAAATGACCTCTCCTGCATTTACCGAAGGAATACAAGTCCTCTCCTGCTTACAATTGTTAATTGAGCCTGTCTGCTGCAGCATCTCCTTCCTCTCCAAATAAGCCAGGATACTTGTTTTACATATTTACTGCCACGCACTTGAACAGTCCTCTGTTTTATAATACTGGGGGTTCCCCCCTCCCTTCTGGAAGCTTTTTTTTTTTCCCTTCCTCCTTCTGTACTGCAAGTAGCTAAAGCTGCAACCCACAGTGATAGAAAGCATCTAAAACGCCCAGCAGAGGAGGATTTTCTCCCTCTCTCCTTGTACTCCAAGTCCATATTCTGAGTGGTGCGGCCAATTTTCATATTATTTTTACATAAATGCTAGACAAGCATGGCTGTGTTGCTAACCTAGATCATGAAGATGAGAGCACACAGGATGTATGCGTGCCTATGTGCATGTGTGCGTGCATAAACACTTTAGTGGGTGGTCCACCATTTCAGTTTTATTTTCCTAGTAAAGTACTGTATACAAACATGTGAATACTTCTCAGTAGGAAAAATAAACATAGGATTTCAGATGGCATCAAATCACAGAGCATCGCATCTCGTCTCTCAGATCAGAAATGCCTTAGCAGAATAAAACAAAACAAACCACTATTTGGGCATTTCCTTCAAATGTATTGTTCCAGCAAAACCAGATTTAATTAGACAAATAACACTTTAAAGGCGAGTGCTTCATAATATGGTACTCCTGAAAATGACGGGGGGTTGCAAGTGAAAACACCATTCTCATTTAGCTTCGTGCTTAAGGAAAAAAAATTACACACACACTCACACATGCTAAACATTTCTTTCTCTTTATGGATCAAGACAATGGGGAAATCTTATGTCTTCACACCAGTTCCAAGGCCATACTAATCAGGTGTAATTTTTAATGAACACTGACTGTTTGGTGCTCATTCAAGGTATTTCATTAGGAGGTTATTCATTTAAAATAAATGTTTCAACCATATCAAGCTGTAACCTTTCTTGAAATGTAAATGAATGGTTTAAATGAGAAGATTAATAAAGAAGGGATGTTCCAATTCCAAGCATGGCATGCTATGTATTTTTAAATTTGTCTATGCCAGATGCTGTCAGTCAGAACAAAAAACTGTCCAAGCAGACAATCTGTGCGTCTGAATGTTGATCATGTTGGAAAGTAAAGGGGGAGGGGGGAGAGAGTGTGTCAAGGATTCATGGTCCTTCATCTTTGCAGTAGAGCAAACACGTCTCTCAGTATAACGACAGACAGCTGCTTCCACTTTCTAATGTGCCCTAACTTAGATCACTGAAAGAATTGTCAGCACTCAGAGAAACACACAAAGATAACACAGCCAGCTGCCATGAAGGGGGAAACAGCACAGCTCAGAAGAAATGGGATTTGTTCCATTTGCATGATGCTGGCTCCCTTGGGCCCCTTTCTTTCAAATCCAAAGCACAAAAGACAACACTTAACATATTTGCTTAAAGATGACAACCTCATGTTGATTTCATTTGGATGTAACAGTGTCAGGATTACAGATATAAGAATATATTATATCTGTAACAGAGACTGACAAATGTATCCATCAGTGAAACTGTCTGATTCATCTGCTTATACAGCCATTTTACCATCCCAAGGGTGCCATCTAAGTAGTAACTTTAGAAGACTGAAGGTCTAATTTTATTACACCACATTTCAACCTACTAAACAATATTATTTCTAAAATAGATCATTTTTATTGGAAGTCTCCCTGATGAAAAATCCAGTAGACACCGGAGAATTTATGAACTGTATGGGTCCTTTGAACTCAATATACTGCCCATTTTAAGCAACTTTCTTTATATATGATCAAAACCTAAGCTCAAATAACTGAAATTGAGTTAAAAAACAAGTATGATAATGGGGGCTATTTTAATATTACATCATAGCCTGTTGCTGTCTGAATATCTGCTGTTTGGCAGTCCGTCGCTATTCCAAGCGCTTTCCTACATCCTGGTTACAGTTCTGCATCAATAGGATGGTTTCTTCGGTAGAAACTCGGTGAGTAATTATTGCTCTTCGATATGCTATGAGCAGCTACGCAGTCTGATTTTTGGTTGAGTTTTTCACCGGGCAGTCTGAAAGTCACACGAAAGCCACCGAAAGCCGAACGCCCTGGTCCTTGCATTACGGTGCAGCTGCAGAAACTGAAAACCAAAGGAAAGGGCGCGCGTGCGTAAGATCGCCTGTCTGAGCAGTTTTATGGACTGGCCTCTTTTTTAATCAGATGAAACAATTAGGCTGTGGTTACAAATGCATTACACTGAACTGTCTGAAGGTGAAAGCCTCCCTCCCTCTGCCACCACCAAGTGACTCTGCAGAACGCTCCCACCACGCTGCTTTGTCTAGAGGAACTCGGACTGCTTGTTGCTATCTGCTGCCACCAAGAACTGCACTGCAATTCACTAGATTGAAGTTGTTTTGTAAAACGGAGTTAACTGCTGTACGTGGAATTTCAGCACAGCAGATGGTTACCAATCATTATTTTCAATTTGTTTAGTTTCAAGTAATGGGGCTGGTTGGGAGGAGCAGCGAGGACAGGAGCGGGGAGAGGAGCAAGGTGAGGTACTCCGGCTCTCCGTGCAAGTAGTGCTCGATGGCACGGTGTTAAAAGGAGGTAAAAAAGGCTTTGCTGGAACAAAGCAAAAAAAAAAAAAAAAATTGTTTTAAATCAGATTTTTTATTTTTGATTTTATAAAGCTTACGACATTTAAAAGAGGGCACTTATTGATCAATTTGTGCCGTGCTCAAGAGTTAACTTACATTTTAAATATTGGAAATGGACTTGAAAGTTTCCAAAGGTAAATTGTCTCTATTCACATTTTGCCATCATTCAAGTTTAAATCACTCTCTACAATAAGTGCTTCAGTTGTTGAACTGGAAATGGAAAAGGAACCATTTATGGACAAGTGCACATGAACAGAAATTAAGCTGTAAATATCTGGGCTGGGCCATTATTGTAGTCCAGAAACATCTGGGGCTGAAGCCGAGGCCGGGCCCCACTCCTTCAGTGTTCAGGTAATTGCTTAGATGATTTATAACTTACTGTTTCTATTAAGAATGGCTTAAAGAGAAATTTGGAGGCTGAATTCTAAAATGATCTTCAAGGCTTTTGCTTTTGCTTTCATTTGTTCAGGAGGAACAAAAAAAAAAAAAAAAAAAAAAAACCTTTGCTGTTTTTCTTCCCCTCCTATGTTTATGAGCTACAATGCTTCACAAGGACAAAATTCGCCCCTTTCTACATTCAGACCAGAGGCGTGACAGAGGCACACACGTACCCTCACAGCAGCAAAATCAAAGACCATTCCTTCAGCTTACATTTGAGTTGCTCAGTGCTTAATATTTCCCACCAAAATTCACTTTGAGTCATTTCCCCCACAGAACAACTTAAATAAATTCCTATATCAACACATTCACAGCATATTCCCTTGTCCCTGCTATGTTGATTTGAGAGCCAGTGTGGCTCTGCCTGCAGCCACGGGTGAGCCAGGCGTTGCCGCGTCACCAGGCCAGCAGCCCAGAGGGACCACAGCCACCTCACAGAGATGCTCCTGGCCCTGGGACTGGCCTCCCTCCTTCCTTAACACAGCCTGAACCCCTTCGCCACCAGAGTAAGCAGTAAAACCCAGGCATTTGGCAGGGGTTGGGATATTGGTTTTTAGAGGACAACAAGAAGGAAAATGCTTGGTGTCCCCCAGGCAGAACAAACAGCAGCAACAGTCTCTGACCAGAAACCACTCTGACATCAAGAAACTTGGTTAAGACTCACCAGACACCCTAACTGTATTTCCACACCTTCTCCATTATGGTGAAAGCTTATTCCAGGTATCCCTAAGTCTAGGGGATGAGGTTTGTAAGGGGACCAGCCCTTCAGGGGCCGCGCTCCCTCCCTCTTCTGAGGTTTCTGTAAGTTGGGCAGCTTGCTGCCCCACTCCAGCACGTGATGCCAAGTGAGGGAATGTCTACAGCCTGGGTGTATGCCAAGGTGGAAGAGACACACTAGTGACTGTCCCAGCCCCTCTGGGAAAAGCAGAATAGACGAGTGACAAAACGGTGCCACCATTATTTCTCCAGGAAGTTAGCTATGCTTTGGTTGCAGATGGTCAAGGTATAAAAAATATCACCTAGCACTTCCATAGATAATGCTTTATCTTGGAAACGTTTCTCCCCTTCATGCCCGTAAACTATAATGGACCAACAAAAGCTCTGACATTTTAAGACAATGGAAAACTTCGTGCATGGGGTTGCATCAACCTAGGTACACACTAAGTAAACCTTCCAAACTACTCACTGTGTATTGGGGTAAACTTCCCCAACAAAATTTCATCCAGCGTCACCTGTAAAGCAGACACCATATACTTCATAAAGCAAAGAGCTTTTTATTTAAGTTAATTTTAAAGAAAAGGTTGGAAAGCTAAGTGGGAATTGAGCACTAATCTCCCAATTACATACTTACAAAATAAACAAAACCAATTCCCATAATTTTTCTTGTTTTTTTCTTGTTTTCCCCATATGTTGTACAGAAATACAGAAATTCAGCAATGCAGTTATACTTCAAGGGTCAACAGCGAATGCGTAGCTAAAATGCTGCATTTATGCAATTAAGGAGCAGGTTTGCCCAGAGTAACAGGCTTATCTGTACAACTACACGGCAGACTCCATGCAGCCATCAGCAGGAGACACTTTCCTCCTCCTAAAGTATACGTGCTCCAACCACAGTTCAGTTTGAACTGGCAAAGTAATTTTTAGAAATGCTCAAGCAGAAAGTGCCCAAGGTAAACCAGTACACATTTAGGAAAGGTTGCATACTTGGTTAATGACACTTTTCTTACATATACATTTTTCCCAATATTCACATTCTCAGACCAAAACTGAACTATGGATTGTCATGAGGTGGTTTCTTACTTTATGGCACCAAATCCAAGAATACTTGTTCTTTTGTTCTACTTCAATACATCTAATGAAAAACTGAGGCAGACCATCAGATTCATCTGAATTATTGGAACCCCTCTGATTTCTGATGGTGATATACTGGAGGAGAGAATCATGGTCAAACATCTGAACTGGAGAACAAGTCTGACTTCACGTAAATACCAGTGTTAATAACAACAGTCCATAGGAGAACAAAACGTGCTATATGGCATTCCACAAGACAAACAGGGCCATGCAACTGATCCTAAGCCACTGGTAAACTGGGCTCAATCCACCTGAATAATTTATCATGTAGATTTTAGGACACAGGACGTTTTAATACCTAATTTTGCAAGTCTACAGTGTTGTGGGCTGGCTTCAGTAGTCTTCACTACAACAAAGAGCAGTGTGTACCTAACAAGGATTTCCAGGATGTAGTAAAGGATAAATGTACGTTACTGTAAACAACTGAACCACATCATCACACCATAGTGGATCAGTCTTCACGTTCATAAAGAGCACTGCTGGAGAAAAAAAATATCACAAATACGGATGCCCTCCCCCAGATTTAAAAAAGAAAAGAGAAAAAAAGGAAAGCAAGCCACTTAGTACAGCTCAAGCAGAAAGTGCCCAAGATAAACCAGTACACATTTAGGAAGTTTGGCAGTACGTTTAGCAGTACTTACTCCAGGAAGTATGAGAAATACACCCAGAAATTTCATTATGCAACACAAATGGGATTCTGCCTGTAGTCGTTAAGACCTTAGGTGCTGGCTGTGTGGTTGGGGTCTGGCCAAGGAGGTTGCTGCCCTGCCCTGTAGGAGCTGGGTGTCTGCCCAAGGGACTTTGCAGCTGATAGAAAAGTACAGAGGAAGCTACTGGAACAAGATCTGTAAGCAATGCTTTCTCCTTTCTTTTTTTTGAAGTATATTTTATGTACTCCAAGATGCTGTAAGTATTAATACAGCAAACCAAATCTCTAAAGGATTCCTGTCAAGTATAAATACATGCATAAACACAAGATATAATTGAAAAAGTCTTTTCTTAATGAGCTCATGGGTGCTTTGGCACAGTGCATAAAATGTAGATTTGAAATTTTAAGATGATATATCAATTCCCACCGTTGCGCTTTGGAATTAAAATTAAAAAAAAAAAAATCTATCCAGCATCAGTTCAGATTCAGGTTACTCAGACTAACATGGAGCCACACCCTACAAATAACAATGATAAATTTTCTTATCACCCACCTGTGTAGTCATATGGAGGGATGTTTTTATAGACAAAAACATCTCAGGGTAAAAACAGGGTCAAATTTTGCTCTGGCAGTAGGTAAAAAGCTGTAATTCACCTAGTCAATCCCACACTAGTTAAAATACAGCCCACAGAGCGCTTAATGGCACAGCCCAACAACGTGGAATTTGGTGCATAAATGCAAATGAATGGCTTTTTTTTTTCCCTTAAACCACACGATTTTTATCCTTATTATCTTACTACTGACAGCAAGTAAGTCTTGTTACAGCTAACTAGGAAACAAACTTGCTTGTAAGGAGTCCAATGTTGAACTACCCATGACACTTTAGAAACCATACGCTAGTAAATTACATTACAATAGAAAAGAAATTCCTCCTGAAAGTGGTTATCCTGTAAGAAACATGGATATACAAGGTTTCCCTTCTTTCAGTGTCTTTTCACCACATAATGAACCATTAATAGCTATCCAGTCACAGTCTTTCACTTAAAATATGCACAAAACATGCCAATTTGAAACTGGTCAGTATACAGATTGAAAAGAAACAACACAAGGAAAATAGTTATTTTCACCTCTAAGAGGATAGTTATGTGATAAATTAACATCATTAATGCAATCCTCATTATTGCAACTACACAATACTGTCGTGCCCATTCGTACTTAATTTTCTTGTGGAAATTACATTATACAACACAGCATATAATCGGTTCTGATTGGGGTAGGAGAGAACCAGTCGTTAACTATGACTAAAATGACCGGTTTTCCAGCGCAGTTGTCTTCTAATTAAATCTAAGTGTGGAGCACAGTCATTGAGATATGCTGTAATGATTTGCTTGGAAGTATTTTTCCCTTTTGTTTTTTCCCCTCTGCTTATCAGACTACCTTACGCTTCTGCCTTGCTAGCACGGGAAAAAAACCCACTGTGCTCCTGGCAGACACCAGGAAGGCCAGCACTGCTCACCACCCCATCACCCACATTCAGGAGCGTGGCTCAGCTCTCCCTTAGCTCTTCCCACTAACAGGTACGTGTTCACAAGCTTAGAACAGCACCTCAGCTGCTATTTCAGAAGAAGCTTCTTAATGACAACCCAGCCTGCCATTTTGTTAGCAGGAACACACGCTGCAGCGGAGCTCAGTGCCACGGCAGGCGGTGGAGGTTCGGGGCCTGGTGTTGCACCCACGAGTAGGTGCCCATGGAGCACCCAGGAGCACAGTTTCTCCTCAGTTTACAGTCAGTGTTTTCTACAAGATCAGACCTAGAGAAGAAATAACTTACTATATCAGACTCTGTTATCTTTACAAGGAAAGCCTGCAGGCCACCTGGTGGAGGACACAACAGACACTAAGGTGCCCCGATCCCAGTCAGGAGATGCAGCCACGCATGGGCAGGCAGGGATGTCAGCGGGGATGGCACTGCTCCTGCACCAGCTCTGCCTTCCCACATTTGTGGGTGGCAAACACAAAGTACCCACAGGGCAGGACACGAGGGAGGCTGGAGCAGGGTGGGTGGGCAGGGAGGGGGCACAAGAAGCTCTGAGAAACCAGGAGCTGAGCGCCCATGGGCCTGCAAGGCCTGGTGCCGGCCAGGCTCAAATAATGGCAGCGCAAATTGAGGGCCTGGGGAGCTGGGAGCGCACAAGCGAGCTTTTGTTCACCAAACCCCAAAAGGTATGTGGGAGATCTGGGGGGTTGTTTCCATGTAAATGGCATACGTATTTCTGGACCTGACATTAAGCTATTTTGCTCTGTTCATTGTGCAGCCTGGCTGATCTTACAGCTCTGGTAGGGAAAATACTTCTAGCCAGCACAGTGACAAGCACCTCAAGTAACGAGTATCTGCTACTGGACAAAGCACGCTCATTTACTTCCCTTCAGAACTTTTGGACAAGGAAGAAAGCAACAAATTTAGTGTAATACACCTCACAGGACAAAATAATTAAAATAAAAATAAAAATAAAGTACAGTGGGGGGTGGGAGGCAGGAAACAACAGGGAGAAAGAAGAGCACAGCTAGAAGTCATTTGAACAGATGCAACCTTTCCAGTGTAAACATAGCAGCTAATTAGAATGTTGTGGCTTTAAAACACATTTTATTATTATAAAGTAAAACAAAATTTTCTACTAAAAGAAAATTAAATTTTATTCTGAAGTCTTAAAGCAGGTGGACAAAGCTGTAGGTATGCACAAACATCCTCCCTCCCCACACACATGCACAGATATAAAATTGGGTTACTTCTCTGTAAATAGGCTTAGCTCCTGTAAATATATCTCAGGATTTTAGGTGTACTTCTTCACACTGTAAGATTTCCATACAGAACCAGTTTAATCTAACTCCCTCTGATTATTATTAGAAAGTCATTATTTGAGGACATCTATCTTTACAGTAACTATGTGCCATTAAGGAGCACAATGCCCATAATTGTTTAAAAAAGCCATGGGGGGTGGGGGAAGGGAGAAGAGGATCAGGAGGAGGGAGAAGGTAACGAAGGGAGCTTTTGCAATTAGAGCAGCAGCATCTACTCTGCATTTTGCCCACTGGAACATTTACACATTAACGAATTAAGTTTAAAGTTTTCTCCATCCAAAATCACAAATGAGTCACTCATTACACTTTTACGTAACACATGTATTTTTGTCCTGATGAATATAAAACACGTTCTTACAACCACCAGGAAAAAACAAAAGCCTTATTTACTCTATCACACAGTGCTGATACTTCAAAAGAGAAGGACTGCAGCATTTAGTATACAACTAATGCCTACCATTTTCTGGGGAAAATTCCTTAAAACCCCTCCTCAGCTTGTTTGTAACATTTGTTGCACACCTGCATATTCACGGTCCTACAAGCTGCAGGGACACAGTGCCTCTGATGGCAGAGCACCCAGAAGTGGCAGCTGAATGGCAAGGAGATGCAATGCTCCCTGATGTTATCTCGGCCACTTGAGCCTCAAACTGCAGCTGTTCTGGCAGCTCTGAAACCGGGAGGAACAGTGACTTCAGCTAAAAACTACTGCTGGTAATGAGTGACAATGAGTTCCACTATCTCTAAACTGCTGACATCTTTGGAAAAAAATAGATCTGTGTGTTTGCCAATTGTTCAAGAAATAACAAAACACCTTTCCTTAGTTAGTGGTGAAAATCACTGTTCCAGGTGAATTCTGGTGTCAGTTTGTGCAGCATTCTGTGCCATATGGATTATCTGCTTAGTGATGGAAGAAACATCACGTTATAACTCTTTGAACATTAGCAACTGGTGAAAACTTTAAAAATACCATTAACTGAGTTGCTGGTTACTCATGGTCTCTACAAGCACATAATAAACATGTTTTACCTGCAACCAACTTAAAAAAGACCTTAAAGCAAAGGCTTCTCCAACTTCTTAACTAGCCATAGCCATGCCCCAACAAAGAAACTCTCTGAACAGAGGCACAAAGGTGTAGGTGTGCCTTTGATATGACTGCTGTGTTGGCAAACGCTAGGGGCCAAATAGTGAGAAGTGCGTCATACTGCTCATTACACGGCATTTACCGAGTTTCAGCTTTAGCTCTACCAACACTAATGCTAACCTGGAAAAAAGATAAAATTTCTCAGTTGACTGCCATGCCATCAGCAAAGTTAATGTTAATGCTAAAGTCTGTAAACTGAAAGCAGAAAAATACACCACCGCCGTAGCACGGGAGTATGAAATGAAATGAATGGAAGTCAAGGAACAAAATGAAAATCAATGATTAGAAAAGGTTAATTGCTGCATGAACACTTTCCAAAATATAGTTATTTCAGCTTTTATCAAAGGCAGAGAGTAAGAAATAAAAATTATCAGAAATTCTATAAAGACATGAAAAATGACTATCTTTGAAATAGAGCATCTGTCTGATATTTACGGTGTGTTCGATACAGCACTAGCACACATAGGTAGTTAATAGAAAGCTGCAGATCTAACAATAGGAACCTCAAAAATAGATTTTGTAAATTAAGTGTGCATTCAGCTAAAGAGCCAGCAAATTTACATTCTCCTTCCATATTAAAAACAGTTTTGCTAGCTTTAACCCAGCAATTTTCTGACTGCTTGATGATGTCCAGTTTACGTTGTCACATTTAACTCCATCTTACTTTTATAAAAAACAAAGCACACTATTTTCATTTTTAATTTCTCCATTTTAATCTGGTATATTACTTGCCAATTAAGCTTAATGCTTTTCTTCAAACTCCCTATGTATTTTAAATGCAACTAATTTGTAGAGAGAAGGATTCATATGGCCCAAATCGAGTCTGCATGCAACAACACTGCACTATTCTTTTAGAGCTGCAAGAGGAAACAGAATTGTATTCATTTACCAAGAATGTATTTCTTCAATACTGTATATAGCGATGTAGTCCACAAACGCCAACAACAAGGGACTGAAAATAGGATCAATTCTTTTCCTTCTCAGAAACAATCTTGTAAGCATCTGAGTTTCCAAAGACATAAAAGAAGAGTTACTTTTCTGAGATCTTTTGATATCGCTTTTCATGGTAAAGCTATCCATGAGTGATGGGAGAAATCTCTTTTGAAAGTAAAAGTGCACCTTCAAGTGTGTTCAGATACATCTTTGCTGTTCCTTTCTGTGTTTCTCAAGTTTTACTTGAAAAGGATGCTTGATTTTTAAAAATTTGGTTTAGGTATCACAATGGGATACCTTATATCAGTCAGTGCTTGCAAACCTTATTCTTCCAGTGCAGAATCTAGCTGTTTCTTTCTGTATCAACACAGGAGGCTGAAGTAATCAGATAGGTCTAAAGAAGACAGTGGATGTTAACCTGTGCTTTCTCAGAATCTATGATGAGTAAGTTCCTACTTTCAACATGACCATGCTGAGCTGTAAGGTATATAAATAGCTACTTTTCATCTAAAAGCACAGAGATCACAGAAGCTTGTAGAGCAGAGCTATCAGTTCATAGTATTTTAAATGTCAATATTGATACTATTGTCAGGGATTCAACATTTCTGCATATAACTTTATCCTTTCCATCTACCCTCTGTTCTCACTCAGCAATACATAGTAATTGTTGGCTCTTCCCCTCACCATGTCTCCAGAAGAAACACACACACTGTAACGTCTGGTGTACTCTATAGGAATGCCTTTACAGCAGCACAGTTCTCATACTTTTATTAAGTGATAATTCAAGCTCACTATATAAATGCTTTGTATTAATGACTTGCTTGCATGCTAGAATGGAGGAGACAGAAGAAGGGAAAACCTCTCAGAGGAAAATCAGGATGTTAAAAAGAAAACAACAACGTTGAATGAGAGCACGAAGATACTCTCCTGCCACAGACCTCTGTAATCCACCAGTTCCAGCCCCTTCTCCCATCTCCTCCTCCTTCATTTTCAGATTCCATTCACATTAGCAGGAATTACACAAACATGCATTAGTACAGCCCTTTAGCATTTTGTCAAACTGAAGATGAAAAACAAAAAGTTTAATTATGACCCATACCAGAGAATCATTTATTCAAACCCTGCTTAATTAGATGTGAGACAGCTATCTTAGATCACAAAGTTTGACCGCAGCAAGTTCTTATGGCAAATAAGTTACAGATTGCTAAAACAAATTTATTTTGTCACCACAGCATGACACATGCACATGCTCAAAAAATATCCCACAAAATAAACATCTTCGTGCATTGAGCAAATCATATACAGAAAACAAACAAACATTTGCTTCATCAGAGATGACACATTAAAAGTACAATAAGAAAGGGTTAAAATCAGATAACAGAAGTCCAAGCAATACATTATTTCTGAACCTGGAGCAAGAACGGACTCGCATCACCAAAGTTTGCTACCATATCAAAATAATCTCAGCATTTTTCTCCACATCACTTTCAAGAAATCTGAAATTGAACTAACTACACTAGCAATCGATGCTCTGTACTAGAAAGGAACAGAAAAAACTATTTTCTCAATAACAGTTAAATAATATGACTAGTAATTGCTATTTCAATGTTTCATGGCACATTAGACTACACGCTTAATAGCATATTATAACAAGTAAAAAAGCAGCAAGTGACATAACAGTCATCTGTAGTTGCAATATTTTTAATTATAACTCAGACAGATGAAACTTTTCTTTCCAAATGCAGAAAAACAGCTTAAAGAACAAAAAGTTTTATTCCATTATTTATAGATAACACCACGAGGCTGTTCTTTCTATTGTGCACATGCCACAGCCATTGCAGCAAGGTGCGTTGCCTACACGACGAACCAGGTAGCTCAGCACTCCGATCGGTCTGACAGGTACCGCTCCTCGCGCGGGAGGAACAGACCTGCAATATTGCTATTACCATACCGCGTGTCGATACCTCGGAGCGACACAACTCAGCCAAAGGGAAACATGAACCCCACGTTCTCATCGCAGCCGCCTCTGCGTGCTCGCAGCCAGCGGTGCTCTCTGCAGACCGCCCAGCCTCGCACCTTCCCCTTCCCACGCCGCCCTCTCAGAGCCCCGTCTCCCTCCCAGGTTCTCCAGCTCTGGTAACTGAGCCTGACCAACTATTTCTCTTTCCATTTTACCCTCGCTTGTCACGCGGTTAGACCAACATCAACAGGTATTTAGAAGCAATAGTAGTGAAGTCCGCTTGTATTTACCAGGTTGCTGCAAATACAAATTATCTTCTGAGAAACATAATACACATACACGCGCTCTCCTTAACATGCTGATCAGGGGGGTGGCAGGTACAATTATTAAAGGACTGAAAGCCTTAGATTTCCTCTGACCTCCATTACAGCCTGGGACTCTCTGCTCCTTGAAGGATAAGATTGTATTCGTCGAACCCACGGTAACACATTGCAAGTGGATTTTCTCTGTTCTGCATTAGCCATCGCCTTTTAAAGGAAAGCAGTTTCGCTAAGGGAGATGTATATGTTGTTTTGAGATTCAGAGTTTTTTTCCTCTTTAGAAGAAAAAAAAAAAATCCTAGGGACTTTTAATGCTTGCATTTCTCACACACTCTATAAAAATATCATTGACATAAGGTGAAGAGGTCGCATGCCTCATAGAAACGGAGCCAAATGCTCCAGCAAGGTTTTTCACCTGGAAAATATCCTTATATCTAATTCTATTTATTGGAATTTTTCTTATTATTATTTTAGCAACAAAAAAAACTCCAGGCCCTTTCCCAGCCTAGAGTTCCCTGAAGTGATCTTTCCCATAAGGAAGATAAGTTTTCACTTAGAGGATAGCATCTCTAGCAGCAAGAGTTTAATACTCTGCAACAATATCGGGGATACGCAATCCTGAATTTACAGCTGTTCAAATTACTTCTATAGCTATACTGTTCATTTTGGATCAGATGCTTATCTAAAATTCCATATATTTTTGTAGCCATAATATCTGATTTTAAACAGCCTCCAATAAGCCAAAGAACAGTGCTAAAAAAAAAAAGCCACAAAAAAGCTACAGTGGGCCAGATTCTGGGACCTGTACATCACTGCAGCTCTTTCAAGCTTAACCATTTTACAGCAGCTAAGGATCGAGCCCCGTATGCACAATTCCACTTCAAAGTTGATCTTTTATTTTTCCTCTCATCAGCTCTGTTAACAACAAATGAAAATCTCCAATCAGTTTATCCTGAATTCTTTGTATACTTATTTTATGCCTTTTCTTATCAGCGACTCGGTGGGGAGGAGGGGGGAGCGCGGACTGATCAATTAATCAAGCGTTATTGACTAGCAATATTCTTCAATATTTCAGAAGTGTCTGCAGAACAATTTCCTCCAATCATAAGATCAATGAATCAATGTAAAACCCCAGTAATTAAATTTATCAACTCAGTATCAATGCATCTGGCACTTTATGAAAGTATTATGTGAAGTTTGTTCTCTTAAGGGATATATTGATTGAGGGCAAAGAGCCAAATATTTCTATTATTAGATCTGGGAATGCTAGATCAAAACTCAGTCTGTTATAAACAACATACAAATGTTTCACATACACAGATCTCATGCTGATTCTGTACCATTAAACGCACTCCTAACAAGCAGATAAGCCTATTAATTGATGATTAAGACTACAGGAAGATCAGTCATTATATTCAAGGCTTCTTGTGCGCATTCATTGAGCAAATGCATTGACAGGTACTGTACAAAATCATTTTCCTCCAGGATTTATATTTTAAAAAAGGAAGAAACCATCTAAACAAACGCAGATTTCAAATCTCGTTCATGCAGCATAAAATAGCCTTAATTAATTAAATTTTAAAACTAAAGCTTTGCAGTCTGAAACAGATTATCAAATCTCTCCATCGTATATAGTACTATTATTAGCTGAGAGATAAACTACAAAGCCTAAAGATGACACATCCGATAAGAGCCATGGAAAAACACAGAACCAGGAAACAAAACATCCAAATGTTTTACACTTCAATTTTTAAAGGGCTAGTATACAAACTATTCTGAAATACATGTTTCCTTACTGCTCCTCACTATATAAGCATAAGCAAGTAGGGCAGAAAAGTTCAGGAAGAGCTATTCTAATCAATTACAAGGAAAAGAGCAGTAGGATTTTTATAACGAGAAAAAACACAAGCATTTCTTGCTCTGCTTAAGTAAAAAGTTGTAAGGATAAAAGAACAGTTAATGACATCAGGTTGTCATTTAGTCCTGTGATTCGTACAATGAAGATGCCAATAACAATCTTTGTATTTCTAAAATACTGATAGAATAAAAGCAGACACCCGTGTTTTCACAGACGTTCCTATAAATAGAAAGAATTTGATTGTGTATAGAAGGTATCTGATTCTGATGGGGGAAATAACAACAAAACCCCCAAACGCACCAGATTCGTGTAGGAGCCACATCCTGTTACAAACATCAAACAACAATGAGCCTTTATTACCACGCTATGATTCCTTCATCGCAAACATGATTCATTAGCAAGTATAACACTCACCAAAACTCCCACCACGCTGCTGTTTGCTGCCTATTTGCAAATCGGTCCCTAAGAAGCATCCATAAGTATTAGCCTCATTTATGACACTGAAGAGAAGAAGTCAAAGCTTTCTGCTTTAAAGACTTCCCCCATCCCTTAGCCAAAAAAGAAAGAAAAAAAAAAAAGAGGAAAAGAGGGAAACACAAATAAAAACAAGCAAACAAACAAAAAACTGAGACAAACACCAGAAGCTTCCCTTTCATTCATCCAGAGGGATTCCTCAATAATCCAAACATAAACTTCATTCAAAAGGAAAAACTTCTTAGAAAACTTGCTAAACCATTAAAATGATTGCAGATAAGCCCAGACGAGGGAGAAGAACAGTTTAGACTTAGCTGTGGTCTTTTCTGACTTAAATCCTCACTTTATATTCAATTGGAAATACGCTGCTCCTGTTGAGAATGACAGCACAGTTCATGTGTCAAAAATGGAAACAAAAAGAGGATGAGGAGGGGAAGACACACTTAGCAGGACCCTTAGCATGGTTTAAGCTGTGCAAACAGATGTCTCCAAATGCACCTCTCTTGCAATAAACATTACTTTGGCAGTAAAAGAAACTTTGCTTCACAGGGAGGAAAGGTGAAACCGAGATCACAAATACACGAGGAGAAACAAGACTGAGATGAGAGGAAAAAAAATCTGCGATTGCCTCCTCAAACTGAACGTTACAAATACCATCACAAAAACAACAATGGAAAAAGCCTCTATTTGAAAGCAACAGATGTATGCCCGAGCAAGAAAATATCCACAGTGAAATAACGCACGAGCATACAGGGAGGATCTTTACAACTCTGAACACGGATGCACGCGTGCAAAGGTAAAGTTTCAATGTGAAAATAAAAATCAGGCGGAAGAGCCGACAGCTCCTTGGTTTACCAGCTCTGTATCACAGATAGTTGATGATTTTGTCACGCCTTGAGCGGAGTCATTTTTAAGTGCAAATCTGTCCTATTCTCTTCAGCTTTTTCAATTTTATAAATTTGGGATCAAAAACATCAAAGCAGCTCCCACTTTGGACCTAACTTTTAGAGGATCAATGTGACAAGCCACCGCTTGATAGATGTTTCTCTTGATAAACGACTTGTTCAAAAGAGACATTGTAGCTTTCATTTCCTGACCACAACACACTTTTAATTTGCAACAGCAGAGCTGCTCGAGTGTGACCAGTTCCCACTTCCCAGCCCTGCAGGACCGTGGCACTGTCAGGCCACATACATGGCACCACAAAAACTCCGGCAGAGGTGCATCCCCAGCAAGAATCGCAGCGAAACTTTTCCTCGAGCAGGAGCCTGGCTACATCTGATTTCTCTTAAGAGTGCGCTTTTAAGCCCCCTCCCAGCCACCTCCAGTCCCTAAATGTTGTAGGGAATGCCAGGGGAAGAGAGGAAAAATCGTACCTGGGAGTATATACTGAAGTGCCACCGTATACATACAGCTGCCTAATACCACCGTGTTTATTACACACATATATATTACTGCTACTATAATTATTATTATTATCTGGGAATCACATTTAACAGTCCAAACCGTCCACACCATCCAATTTCAGCTCTCAGCATACTGTCCGATTCCCGATTTAAAATTTATAAATGTAATATCCTCCTCATCACAAGCAGCAGTCCAATCTGCTCTGAATATATATTACAGCTTTAACATCACAGAGGGAAATCTCCCATCTGGCAATCACATTCGCTCCAACAGCTCTAGGAAAAAAAAAAAAAAAAAAAAAAATGTTCTGCTCTCGCTCGCCTGCTCTCCTCCTTAAAACATTTCTCAGGGCAAATTATGTGCATCTAAAATAAACAGTCGCCTTATTGATCGCTTCAAAGTCAACAAGTTCTAAATGCAAAATGCAATCAGACCGTTCCCATCGTACAGCAGCCGGGATATGTTTAGCAATATAGTCACCTACAGCACCAAAATAGGAGTGTACATTGTGCAACTGCTCTCTCAATCTCTTTCCTGCATTCAGATCTGTTATTACGGGAGATCATCAGGCACACACGCCAGACCTCCCCCTGATCCCAAACACACACACACACACGCACACACGCTCGCTCCGAGGGTCTCTCTCCAGCCTTATTTTTCGCTCCCCCACGCTATTAAAAGTGAACGTACCCCCTTTTTGGCTGCACAAAACAGACTAACAGTCGCTTCTGTCGTTAGCTCCTTAGCCTTAATTGCATACCTAGAGGTGCATCCCCGCACCGCTGGGAGACCTATTGAGATTCCCCACGCTCCATTTTATCTGACTTTTTTGGAGGAGGGGGTGGCGTGGGGGCTGCAGCGCGGCCGCCAGCACGAAGCCAGTTTCAGCACTTGATTATTTCGTTCTGCTACACCTCGAGAACAGAGCAGTGGGAACCAGGCACTCGTAACTGAGCATGAAATACCACTTCTCCAACAGCATGAAGCACTCAGCCCCAACACCGTGTTTGTTTGTTTACATGCAAAACA
>WBMW01003413.1:4734222-4831908 GCA_013396635.1 Penelope pileata | reverse complement strand
ATGTTGCCGGGAGCCGGCAATGGCTGAGGGGCTCCGGCAGCCACACCTCCCTCGGCCCGCGCTGCCCTGGCCCCGGCCCGGCGGGGGATGGCACACAGCGGGCCGGCCCGGCCCGAAGCTGCCGGGGACTCCCCTCGCCCGAGAGGAGTTCCCCGGGGGCTGTTAGACGGGCTGTACAGCCTCTCTACGCTGGCAGGGAAGGCATGGAGTGGCCACGCAGCACAGACCGGGCCCTCCCTCTCGCACACCAGCTGTGCTGTCTGGCACAAGGGTCCTTCTCTGCCGCAGCCCACCCACTGGGCTGCTGTGCCAGGGCACCCAGCCAGGCCACACGCCCCTGGGCACGGCCACGACCACCAGCCTGAGCCTGCAGCTGAGGGAAGGGGAGCGAGGGCTGCCCATGAGGCTCATCTGTGCTCCATGCAGCCGGAGGCATGCTCTGCTGCTCCTGGGCTCTGGGTTGGGGTTCTCCTGCAGCCTCGCTTTCTCTCCTCCTGGTCCTGATGAGTTGGTCAGGGGCATCTGTCTGTCCTGCACATGGAAGAGCTGTATCACCTTTTCTTAGTAAGGAAGACACTGGGAGTATGTGCCATGGAGGAGGCAGCAGAGACCAGCTGCAGGGGGTTAGCACCTGGAGAAATGGGCACAGGCTGGTCTCCTGGCTGGTTTCCTTGAAAGCAATACAGTAGGCCTAAATAAAACTCAGAAACAGTCACCAGCAGAAGCTGCTACGAGCTACCTATGCCAGTCCTCATCCTACTGGGTAATGGAAGAGGAAAACTGCACAGGAAGGCCTGACTGATGTGCTCGCAACAGGAAAAGTCCCCAAACTGTCACAACTATGCCACTTGTTTCATCTGGAGCCAGGGTCTCTGCTGCACATCATTTTCTGCTTCCTCAGCTCCTTCCTCATGCTGCAGCTTCTCCAACTGCTACCTGATCATCTCTCTCCCAGGCTGCTTCTGCTTCGCCTGGCCGGCCCTTATCTAAGCCTGGAACAACTCCACCCCAGGTCCACCCCTTCCAGTCACAGGTGCAAGGGATCTACCAGTATTCCCCGGGCCAGCTGTGCCCCTCCACCATGTGCTCAGTCCTCAGTTCATGCTGTGGTCAACTGCTCCCCTACAGTGCTCCATGAAGTCGACCCGAAGGGATTTTCACTAGCTGAAAACTCTTCAGGGAGGCACAAATCTGTGCCTGGAGATTGGAAATGAAAGGACAGTGCAATATAGCTGGGCAAACTCCTGCTTGTTAAGGGCACTGAAAGTGTTCCTGGCTTGTTCAGGCTGTCACTAGGATTACTCCACGAGGAGAGCACTGTTAGAGCAATGACAAGGTGTCCTGAAGCGAGAAAATGGTTCTAGAGCAGCACGTTTATATTTCTGAAACTGCTTTGGTTTCCCATTATCTCCCAACTAAAACAAAACATACTCAGTTAAACTGTGTTTCCATGTGTATTGGGATGTAGGTAGTTTTAGAATGCACAGCTTTGGCCAGCGTAGCGATTGTAACAGAAGTCTGCAGAAATCACCTTTAGCCTCTCAGAGCAGATGAGAAACTTGCCACAATGCCATGGCTGTGTCTGCACTGGGCTCCCAGGCCAGCTTCTCCCTGCCCCTCGCACCAGGCAGCTGTGAGCACTGTCCCTCGGTCTCGAGCAGCCCGTTACCCGTTCCAGTGCAGGCAACACGTCAGCGGCTTCTGGTGCTCACTAGTTTGACCAAACTATGTGTATTATTGTTATATTTGGTCGTCTCTGATTCCAAACTCCGCAACACAGCATATTGCCTCTGCCAGAGTTGCCAGCAGTGAAGTCATGATCACAAGGTCATGAAATTGGGCTAATAATCACATCACTAAATGTAAAAATGATTCTTTTTATCTTTGTTCTTTTACACGTCAAGATTCCTTTTCCCATTTCTTTCCCCAAAACCATGACATTGTGCACTTTTTTCCTCAATTGAAATTTGAGTTTCTTTCACAATTGCAGAGCTCCACAACTTG
The DNA here is from genome assembly GCA_013396635.1 of Penelope pileata. Taxonomy (NCBI): domain Eukaryota; kingdom Metazoa; phylum Chordata; class Aves; order Galliformes; family Cracidae; genus Penelope; species Penelope pileata. The sequence goes on along the minus strand of WBMW01003413.1, from coordinate 4,829,904 downwards.
TATGAAAACAACAGCAACTATCACAAGGTGTAGGGTGTCAACGTTATTAGATGAGCAGCAGTGCTTTGGAAATTTTCTGACCAGTAAAGAACACATTTATCAATCTTGGTATTGCATTAGCCTCAGTATTTTCGTTTTATATACCTATATTTTTCTTCCCTTAAGGCTTCTCATGCCACATTAAAATAGCCAGAGTTGAAACAATAGCCATGCAGTGTGTTTGCATGGGTTGACATTCGTCTCTGTGCAGAAGGTCAGCATAAGGCTTACTTACCATGTTAAGTCCTTATTTTGAGCTCTGAATTAGGCTGAAGGCCCCATTCGGCTCATGTTGTGTGGATGAATTCTACTCTTTGTTTAAAATGCTACCAAACAGTCCTGAGCCTTTTGAATGGGAAAGTCTCACGGACTTTCAAACTGGGAGCACCACTTTGAGCCTATTTCAAGATCTAGGTGAAACGTTCACAATGAAATTCAAAACCACATGAAACTTGCCTGGCTTCGGGTTTTGTTACGAACTCCAAACGCAGACCAGGCTCCTTGAAAGGTTCACAGACCTTTTCAGCAAACCTAGATTAATAACATTTAAACCATTTGAATCGTGAAAACAAAATAATACAAAATGACCAAAAATCTCAGCAAAGAATGTCTGTGCTATTGCATTGGTTCTCCCAGGGGTGCTGATGGGATGCATGCATTGTAGCTAATAGTATATCTTGTTAAGGTTTTAAAGAGCTATAGTAAAAACAGGGGTGTTCTATAAAATAGTCTTGCTTGGTTCCCTCTGTGCTGGGGAATCCTTTCACTCTCCCACTCCTGGACATCTCATGGGGCAAGCATCGCTATAATTGTCTGCTAGGATGAGTTGCAAGTGCTCTTTTTTGGCGATGTGGTCATATAAAGTTGGTTAGGAGCACAACCCTTTTAAGAGCTCAGGTAACCTAAATCAGATATCGCAACTCACCAAGCAGCTGAGGTGGCTCCAGATCCCACATGCTGGCACATTTCCAGAATGTATGGCAGGACAGACTTTCATGGGCTTCCTCATCAGATGGGGAATGATCTCTTATTTCTCTGACCCGTTTGGTCAGTCACAGAGACCTGTCTCTTTAGCTAGAGGTTCAGTCTGTTCCTCAGAAGAATCACACGTGCTGCCTTTTGGAGTGTCAGCATGAGTGCTGTGGCTGCTGCAGCTTGCTGGTGCTGGGAATCCCAAGAAGCAACGACACCTGCATGGGCCTTGTGTAAATGTAGATTAGAGGTCGTTATGTCTTTCTTGCATACAGGCAAATAACACCTTGTTGAACGGATGCCCTAAATGAGCCCTATAGCAGACAATGGGACAATGGGAACACATTGCAAATATCCGTGAAAAGTTGTGAGTTGCTTCCAAGCTCTTCCCAGGTGATTGCAAGGGAAGATTTTCTCCCTTCCAGCTTATTGCAATTCTACACAGTTTGACTGGAGCTTCAAACATGCCCAAGTCCTAGGTCAGTGACTAAGCCAGGAACACACAGTATCTCCTTTGAATCCTTCAGCACACAGTGTGCCAGCTAAGCTACTGGGCAGTGCCTAATATCACAGAAATCACTTGACTGTGTGCTTTACTAAATATTACTCCTGACTGTATCAGAAAGTAAAAGATTTATGTAGAGCACATCTATCCGTTGATGTCTGTAATGACTTTTTGCGTTTTTTCTGTGCTGATGTGAAAACCGATAACGTTACGAGCTACGACCATTTTGAGTCAGATTCCAGGGTTTTGAAGATATAGCGTTTCCAATATTTTTGTTCTCTTGTTTGTTCATTTCCACTTCTGTGGAAAGGGTACTAGGTCTCTTTGATTTCCCTGAGATTTCAAGCCAGACCCTTTACTGGTCATTTTTGGTTGTTTTGTTATTTGATGCTTTTGGCATCACAAAGCTATTGGTCTCTGAAGTCACTTCCATTTTCCATTTTAGTCCTAGAGGAGAAATTGTTCACAATATCCAACAAAAATATTCATTTAGCAAGTGCTCTGTGTAACAGAACAATATATAGATGTTTGTCACATAAACATCTGACAAGACCTATGCCTTCTGGCATTTCTTGAATTTTGAGTGCTTAATATTTTTTACTTTGGTAGCAAATGCATTTTTAATACAATTTCTCATTTTATTTTTTTAAAGCAAACTTTAATACAGAAAGTTCCTCTTGGGGAACTACGGGAAGGAGTTGAACATTTCTAGGATTTTTGTTCTCCATCTTATTTTATTTTTCACTGTGTTGTTCATTAACTGGATAAGACCCACACTAATCCCTGCCATTTGCCTTAACATATACATTAATATGTTGTTTTCATCACCCGAAATAGCCTCGTCCCATTTAAATTGGATCAAAATGAGGTGCCTGCTCGAGGCGAATACATTGCAGAAACATTTGATAGTGACAATGGAATGCCAAGGCTCAGAAAAGAAGAACCCATTATTCCTTTTCTCCATAACTCCTTACAAGTATTATTTTTGTCTTCAGCCAGCATCTCTGATTTGCTCCAAGTCACAATCCTTCCCATTTGCCTCCCTATCTTGTACCAGTTTCACCCACAAGTCCTTCTCCTAATCCACTGTCCCATTTTATGACCTTTGACTTCTGCTTTTTACCTGTGCCCAAACACATTTTCCTTTGTTGTTTTTTTTCCCCCTTCCTTGATGATCTCCCTCTTCTGCATTCCAGTCAAGCTGATTCTTATGCTATGTTGTCCAGTGATTTGCAGGAAGAAGGCCGAGAACATCTGATAGACACCTTTATTCTCTTTGTGTTTAGCACCACTGGCAACTGAAAAGAGAAATGTGAAAGCAAGTCCGGCTCAGATCTGCAAGCCCCAGGAAAGAATACATCCACTGCTGACAGAATCTTTGAAGAAGCTGGTAAATGAAATATGCAAACAATTTTCTTGAGGATCAAGTTCTCCAGTCCGAGGAGGACCTTCATAGGATGGTGAAGGAGGAATATTCCCTTTCCAAGCTTTTGAGTCTCACTGTAAGCAAGTAGTCAACGAAATATTTCAAAAATTTCTTAACACAAGCAATACTGATTTTCCCTCAGTGCATTCTGAGGAACAGCTGACCATATTTGCTGGAAGTTTCAAAAAAATAGCCCAAGGCAGATATTTTGGCATGAAAATTGCTGCCCAGTGGTCTGTGTTCAACAAAGCTATAAGCAACTGGAAAAAGGTTCTTACAATGAAGAACTGAATCAGTGTCCCTCTGTTATACTCTACAGTTAATGGTTACCAATAACAAAAGTGTATTTTACTTAATGCTTAATACTTAATTATTTAATTTAGTCAGTTCCTAGAAAGAAAAAAACAGTTTGTTTTGAAGGGAAATTGGAATGGTGAAAATTAAACAATCACATGCTTGCAAAATTGCAGCAATATCACTTTTTTCCCCCAAGCACTCTATGTGCTCCTCTCAGAAATATTTTGTATCTCATTTCCAAATGCACATCACAAAATCTCCCATTTACCTTACAGATGAATGTAATTAACTTTGGAATCAAAGAAAAGCGAATCATTTAGCAGAACACTGAAATTGCTTAGAATCACACATGTGCACAGAAAAAAGTTTACCTAAGAAAATACATGCTGTAGGTTCTGCGTGTCCAATAAAATGCCCACAGTACTTTATTTGCTGGTGTTTTAGGAGCAGATTTTTGCCTATTTTTTTTTTCCTTTTTTCAATGAGTAAATGTTCCTTTGCGCTTAGACAAATATCTTGCTGTAAGTAACGCTCCTACATTGTGGTATTGATCTCTACAGAATAAAATTCCTTTTATAATAAAATTAAGACAACGTGTATGACTTACTGCTTTAAACATTGTCTTTAATGTTGATGTGGGTGCATTTAAGTCATGAAATAACATTACCAGTCTATCTTTGCAGTCATCTCTAAAGCTTTTCAAACAAGTGAAGCATTTGTATCTCTTCTAGCTAAGGATTCATCTTTAGGAATGTCATGTTTGTGATTCTTAATCAAAGATCCAAAATAAAACACCTTCCCAACACTCAAAAGCAACAATACGTCAGACAAGTACACCTTATGTTTTTAGAAGAAAAATAAAAAAATATTCAGACTTCAGACATCTCTACTCCAATTATCAGAGCAATGCAGCTCTTCTATATGGCATTCTTCCATTGCAAGAAATATATTGTCTCACTTAGGAGACAAAGAAGTTAATAAAGTAAATAGAGTTAGGTTTGGTGCTATCAATGAAAGCATCCTTCCCCATTGCCTGTAACATAATAACTAAATCTTGCTAACTTGTACTTTCTTCTTCCAGCTTCCTTAGAAAGTTCAAATTTGCTGAATGCACAGCGTTGGCTGCAATCAACAAGGTACTTAAGTATGTGCTTAATTTTGTGCACGTGAGTAATCACATTAAAGTAAATGGAACTCAAATGCTCAAAGTTAAGCACACACTTAAGTGCTTTGCTGGATCAGGGCCAGAGCATGACAACTTGCAGGTCGTCCTTACTGCACAGCAAGAGATCCCAAACCTTAAATATCCCGTAGAAACCTCCTCCACGCTTCAAATCAACAGCACCAAAGGCAAGGACAAAAATACGGTAATAAGCAGCTGCTGCATTCTTTTCTTCTGCTACAACTCACTAAACTGGCAGCGGCACTTACGATATAGCAAATTACCAATACAATAAATTCTCTTAATAAGTATCCATAAAATTACAATTTATTTTAAAGATCATCGTTTGTAATTCTATTCTCATAAGACCATTAGACACATGGGTCTTTTTAATTTTAAAAGACCTGCTAATAGTTCTCACAAAAGAATTTATTCAAGACCTTGACCTTAAATTGATAAAATTGCACAGCTTAATCAGAATTAAAGATGAGTCGAAGTACTGTACAATATTATCATGGGGGTCAACGTAGCCCTTCAGGAGCTATGCAGAGGATGCCATTCGTACCACAACCTTGGGTATCTACGATTCTGATTCTGGGGATCTAAGGTCTTGAATTCAATGCTTATACTAAATGTCTTCTACCAGTTATTATGCTGAAGAGGTGGGGAGGGAGTGTTATTGATGTTGTTTTTTCTTTCCATGCAACCGAAAGGACTGAAAATTTTTCTAAGCATCCTTTCAGTTCAATCTCAGTTTTTCAATTCAAAATAAAACTTTCTATGCACTGTGCTACATACTTTGTTCTTTAATGTTCTGGCTAAGTACTGGTTCAGCATTTCTCCAGGACTTGTTTCTTTCTTCAGGAATCAGGAATTAGGTTTTTTGTTTGTTTGTTTGTTTTATGGTTTGTTGTTGTTGGGTTGGTGGGTTTTTTTGGTAGAATTAGAAGCTACATTTTGGATCCAAACTCGCCTGACTGATGACAATATTCAGATATGGGGAACTGCTATGTTTTTCCAACACATAAGTTTCTTCACAAAAATTAGCAGGGTGAAACAGCAAGTAAGGACACATTGCCAAGTCTGAGTTCATACCTATCTACAAAGTAGCATTCACACTTTCCATGACTGCGAACATCCTTCTTCCTCTCTCTCTTTTTCTTAATTAGGATGAACAGAAAAATCCCTCTCTCTGTACCCAGTGTTTGTGTTGGGGGAGGGGGTGCTAAGAACCAAAAGCGCATTCCAAGACAATTCTGATCTCATTTACAAGGATGAAAATCTGGAATTAATCCATTGAGTTTAACAGACATGTTCTGGGCTTACATAGATGAGATCTCACATATATAAGTGAAATCAGTGTTTTCCCCTCTGACATGCACATGGCTCAATCCAGAAACATTTCCTGAATAAAAAAAGACCAAATCATCCCGTTAGGAAGACTGGCGTAATTACACCAAAGTCAATGGAGCTATAGTATTTTATATTAGCTGATGATCCGGACCAAAGTATATGAAAGTTTTCAGAGCAGGCTTCTTTCATTTGAAACTACATTGTGTTAGGTGCGCTGTTGATGCTCAGAATTAATGGGCAAGTTGTTAATCTCGCTAGACCTGGATTTAAAATTAGACAATGCAATAATTAGTTTGGCACTATCGTTCTACTACCCAGAGGGTAATAATGTAGGTCATAAAATACCAGTGATCAGCACAACTTTTCATACTAAACAAAGAATCTGTATTGGGAGGGAGGAGAAAAGGGAGGAGAGAAATTTGGAAATTGGTTGTTATCACAGACCGAACTGAGCTGGGAGGTACTGTGCCACCTCACAAGATGCTGTGTTGCATATGTCTTACTTTTCCTTTTTTGTTTCTCAGCTCCCGAGTGTGCAGATGATTCTGTCGGGTATAATTGACTCAAAGATATCTACAGGCTCTCTTTCTGTACTGTTTTTATGCTGGGTGCTCATTATTCTTCATGTCTTTATTATTAAAAAAATTGTAGGGATTTTTTTTATACTCTCTTTTTTTTTTCTCTTTTTGATTTTGCTTAATATATACCCTTGATGCAGAGCAACCAGTTTACAAACATACAGAAGTGCAACACTACAGTATATGTATCTTGATTTGTTTTCTTGACAAATGACTACTGGCAACATCAATAATTCAAAGGGAGAAACAATGAAAATACAGAGGAATTGCATTTGTATACTTCTTTCTCTCCTGTCAGTCATCCCTGCTAGGCTTTTGTAAAAACATAAAGAATATTAGCCAATCATCAAGTCTGAATGATTGACTTGGTGAGCACTTGCTTATGTCCTGTACTTTTTAAATGGTCAGGATGCTTAAATATACATATTTTGGGGGTATCTCGTACATACTTCTCTCTGCTAAAGAAAGAATCAGGCTGTGTTTGTGTAAAATACAGAATTGAGTGAAATGAAGATAAGATGAGAACATCTGTACAGGTGTGCCTATGTCTAAAGTGTCTCTGTACCTCTTGTTCGTATACTGTTAGAAAGTGCACATTCCATGTTATAGATGCATATATTCATAAATCATTTAAAGTTGTGCTTTTCATGTGATGTGAGGCACGGATACAAACTTGCTAATGATAATTATAGAACTGATGCTGATTTAGTCATTTCAAGAAAGCCATGGAGGCATAATTAGTGTCTGAATGGCCTCAATATTGCATTATTAGGAGGCTAGGGTGAAACTTGAAATGAGAACATCAAGGCTGATAAAAGAAAAGAAAACATGAAATACATACATAATTCATTCTGAGATATTATAAAGGTTTATAACCAGAAACAATAATTTGCAGAAAGCATCTCATGTACTGGAGCCAACTGTAATAATTTGGTCAACCTGTTTAAGATCAAATAGTATTCTTAGCTATTCTCAGTGGTATCTTTCTAATAAAGTAGCAGCAAACAGACACTGTTTGCTTCTGGTCACTTTTAAAGAATGTTCAGTTTATCAGTGGAGACTTTAATCTCAAGCTTCATAGAGTACAAAAAGAACATTGATCCCACTGTTTTGTCCTCCAGGCCACAAGGCATGCACATTTTTACATTCATTTGTCATAAAACAAAAATACATTTTGCCCTTTGAAAATACCAAATGCCAGCTTTTAAACAAAATAATTTTCCATCATATTTTTTCCCTTTCTTTTAACATTTCCATCACTTTTTTCTTCCTTTTATCCCAGACTCATTCCAGACTCATTTCCTCTATCTGTTAATGCCTTTCTTCCATTTTAAGCACTCATAAGAACTTTGCAGAATTCCTTGTTTTGGACACTTTCCAAACTAGCCACTGTTTAAGGATTTGACATGGTAGTTTAAATGAATCAGAATTATTAAGAATCCTCTTTCTATTTTTTTTCTCTAGATAGGTTAAAGAATGTACAAACAATATCTCTTTACCCAAGTTAGACAAAGAAATGTGTGATGTCGTTTGGGTTTGAGCTGGCCTACAAATCTAAGGAACTGGACAAAACCCATCCTTTATCATTTACTTCAAATTTATCTTCTCTCCTTTATTTAAGAAGATTTCATATGCAAGAATATCTTGGAATTTCATAAACTCTCTTACAGAAATAAATTCATTTGTTGTTTTTCTGTACTTATTTGAAAATAATATTTTTTTTGACTTGCTTTGCAGTGATGTAAAGCTGCCACTATCAGAAGTGTGTTTGTGGATCAAGGATCCATATCTAGTTCCCCACAAAGAATGCTGAGGACTTGTATTCTCCAGATCTGAAAAGACAGTTATTGAATACGGTGAGAGGCTTTTGCTCACAAGCCCTGCTCAGCCTTTAGTTCAGGCCACTGTAACTCCTTCCTCCTCCCCAGATTGTTTATTTTTCCTTAAAATATGTGTTTTTTTCCCAGCTTTTCTTTGATAGAGCCATGAACAAACAACAATATTTTCTTAACCAAAACTGTAGAAAGGTCTCAAATTCTGCTTTTGCTTGCCAGTATATGAAAGATCCCTGCTGGTTAAAAAACTCATTAAAGGTTATGCAAGGAAGATATGAATATCCTGTTATCTTCTCTCAAAGTATAAAATGTTTTGATTAAGAAAAAAAAGCAAAAATGCAGTGCTACTAAATGGTCTGCACCCTGAATTTTAGTGAGAGACACATGTAGAAGTGCAGATTTATAACTCTTTCACGTTCCATGGCGACCAAGGTTTAAATACATTGTTTTCTTTCATTTTCACTTAAATTACTAAAATAGAAATTTTAAAGTCCTGTATCAACTTGCAAAAACTAGCTTTGGAGAAGGCTTATTGACAGGATAACATTCATAAACTTGAAACTACTGGCACAGATCCCAAATGAGCAGACAAGGATATTCCTTCTCTCCATCTCATCTTTTTACTTGATGAATACCGTAGTTCATTTCATCACAGCCTCCTGTGCCTCATTGAGTTTGTTTTGAAAGTCTGAAGTTTTTATAGGATAAAAGAATATTACAGCCATGAGTGATAAGGATGATTAAGAAAGATCAGATTGTGGCAGATAGGACTTGATCCTGAAAAAAACCAAGCTCCTTACTTCTCATTGACTTTAGTGGTTATTATACGTGTGACACGAGAGAATATAGCATCTAATTATTTTTGTTTCCCCTACTTTGTACTAATGTCCTGGTTTTGGACAGGACAGCAATGCAATGGCAGCACCCCCCCCCCAGCCAACTCTAGTTTTATGGTTGAGCACGATGACATATGGTATGGAATATCCTTTTGGTCACACTGGGTCACTGTCCTGGTTCTGTCCCCTCCCAGTTCCTTGTGCACCTTGTGCCTCTTTGCTGGTAGGGCAGCGTGAGAAGGAAAGGCCTTGACTTGAAGTCAGCACTGCTCAGAAAAAACTGAAACATCGATGTGTTATCAAAGTATTTTCATCCTAAATCCAAACTACAGCTCCATACCAGCTATTAGGAAGAAAAATTAACTCTATGTCAGCCAAAATGGCAACAATTAATAACCTCTAACTTTAGAGGAGGCACAACCACAGGAGCAAATGCAAGAAAGGAGTAGGTATGTGTCTGCATCTAGAAATCAGCTAGCTTGGTAGGCTTGTTTTCTAATAGTTAAGCCATTCAGTTTCATTTTCATAACTTTTGATATATTTATAACATAACTATTTTCTATAACCTTGCCAATATTTGTAGTAATTTTTGCAATCCACAAATAGCAAGTACAGCAGCGTGACATGCTTTAAAAGCATGCTGGGTTGTATTTTAAATAAATAAATAAATGCTGAGCCACATTCTAAAACGGAGGCAAAAGTGAGATCTGTTTCATAAGCTTGGGCTTGGTACTGTTTTCAGACTGTGAAAATATTTCATTAACCACCATATTTCCATTAAATTGAACTACCTTCTGTAAGCTCTTACCCAAGAAGGAAGATCTCTGATGCAACCCAGCCAAATATGATTCCTGCAGGTAATACTGGAAGCAGTAGGAATATTTGGAGCAATGGAGACTTACCCTGTATAGGAGAGGATCATGTCAGGGAACGTTTAAAGAAATTGTACATGCACAAATCCGTGTGACCTGATGGGATGTCCCCATGAGTGCTGAGGGAGCTGGCCGATGTCATTGCGAAACCACTCTCGATTATCTTGGAAAGGTCATGGCAATCAGGGGAGGTTCCTAAGGACTAGAAGAAAGCAAATGTCACTTACATAGGGAACTACAAGGCAGTCAGCCTCGCCTTGCCTTGATCCCTGGGAAAATGATGGAGGAAATAATCCCAGAAGCCATTTACAGACATATGAAGAACAAGAAAGTGATTCAGAGTAAACAGAATGTATTTACAAAGGAGATGTCAAGCCTGACAAATCTGATAGCCCACTACGATTAAATGACTAGCTTGGTGGATGAAGGAAGAGCAGTACATATTGTTTATCTTGACTTTAGCAAGACTTTCAACACTGTCTCCTATAACATCTTCATTGACAAATTAATGAAGCACAGACTAGATAAGTGGGCAGTGAGGTGAATGGAAGACTGGCTGAACTGCTGGGCTGAAAGGGTTGCAAACAGCTGCTCAAAGTCCAGCTGAAGGCCAGTTGCTAGGGCACAACCCCAGGGCTACCCCAGGTTTTTCAGCAGTCGTTGTTGACCAGGATGTTGGGGCAGAGTGCGCCCTTAGCAAGTTTGTAGGAAATAAAATATTGGAAGGAGTCACTGATGCACCAGGTGGTTGTGCTGCCATTCAGAGGGATCTGAACAGGCTGGAAAAATGGGCCAACGGGAACTTTGTGTAGTTCAGTAAAAGAAAATGCCAAGTCCTGCATCTCCATGCATGAAATGCTGCGGGGCCAAACAGCTGGAAAGCAGCTCTGCAGAAATGGACTTAGAGATTGAAAAAAACAATCTGAACACAAACAAGCAATATGCCTTCCAAGCAAATTACACCAATAGCATCGCAGGCTGCATTAGGAAAAGCAGTGCCAGTAGGCTGACCGAGGCAGTCCTTCACCTCTGATCTGCTCTGTATGGAGTGCTGAGTCCAGCTCTCATCTCCTCGGTGCAAGAAAGATATGGACTTTCTGAAGCAAGTCCAGCAAAGGGCCAAGGAGGTAATTAAGAGACTGCAGAATATTTAAATATGAGGAGACGCTGAGGGAGCTGTGGCTGTTCAGCCTGGAGAAGAGAAGGCGCAAGTGGATCTTAAAAGTGTGTATAAATACCTGATAGGGAGCATAAAGAGGATGGAACCAGTTGTATTTCATGGAAGGACAAGAAGCAATGGGCACAAACTGAAATACGGGAAATTTCATTTAAAAAATAAAAAAACACTTTTTTCCTGTGAGGACAGTCAAACACTGGAGCAGGTTGTGCAGTCTCCAACCTCAGAGATTCTCAAAACCCACCTTGACATACCCTTGAGCAACGAGCACCAGCTAACCCTGCTTTGAGCAGTGTGGCTGGACTAGATAATCTCCAGAGGTCCCCTTCCAACCTCAGCCAGTCTGTAAGTTTGGCCTGAAAATACCAAAATTTCCCTTATTACCATTTAAGATTCATTACATTCAAAAACTAATAAAGACACACGATTGGCTGAGAATTGGTAAGGACTATCCAGCTTTTTAACTCCTTGACTTCAGTGTAACTTCGTCTATATTCATCAGCAGCCAGCAATGCAGTTGTATTGCTACTGCCACTAATGACTATTTCTGTGTTATTATTATTATTACTGTCATCTTAATTACTGCTGAGATTCCATGGCTTGTCTTTTCAGCCTCACCAAGTGCCTAGAACAAATGTTGCATGTTCTGGGATAACAATAGCATTCCTTTGTGCATATTCTATATATAATTCAAAAGATGTGATCTCTAGTAGTCATAATGCAGAGAGGCATCATGCAGTGGGTGTTGTCTTAAGGGGGTCTTTTAAGTTCTTTCACAGCGCTGTGTTGTGAAGGCTTCGCTTACAAACCTGTATGTGCTTGGCAACTATTTCCAGTTGAAATTCTGTTATTACCTTGTGAGTGGCACAATGCCACCCTGGCAGATGGGCATCAGCATGGGCCTGCCAGGGAACTAGTACGTGCGTTGAGTTTGAGTATTAAGGCCCATACACCCTTCTACTTTATGAGTACCTATAAATTTGCCTCCTGGTTGAAGGGAGTGCATAATTGCAACTCCAGCTCAGTTTGGCATTACTTTTGACATTCTGAAAATACTTTTGATATTACTGAAGAGGACAATTTTGTTTGTTTGTTTCCTTTCTTGGCAAATAAGAGTTGTGATTAGCAAGGGGACGTGGGTGAGGGAGAATATATTACAACCTTCCAATATTCCCTTGGGGAAGCATAGAGGGATGTACACAAGTACAACTGCAGCCAGGGTGAATTTTCTTATTTAATATAATAGCTCAACTGAGTGTGGAAGGCAGATTCATGACCTTTCACGCTGCAGAAGTGTGCATATACGGCAATTTCTTCTGAATAAGATTGCTAATGTTTCAAAGTGCTATAAGGGTCTTTACTTCTCCCTTGCAATTTTATTGACATTTTTCTCCTACTTTTCATTTGTGCTATAGTCTAAATTTTACACTAAATCATTTGAGTTTGCTCTAGAGAGGGTGCAGTGCTGCTCCCAGGCACATTGCCATGATTGAATCCACAAGTGAACACTTTGTATATTCTTAAAAATCTTATTTCTCGTATAGAATGGGTAACAGAGCTCTCAGCAAGTGCACTGCAGTTAAATGCATTTGCCTGGGGGTATGAAATCAAAATACTTATTTGTACTAAGATGCAACTCCTATAACTATGGATAAGATAATGCAATAGATACAATTCTGCTTCGAAATATAATGCATACCTTTTTTTTTTTTCCAATAATTTGTGTGTGGGCAGGGGGAAGGAATATGTATATGCAGAAAATTTCATGTTTGCTTGAATAGTATACTCCGATTTCAGATCCAACTGCTAAGCTGCTGTATCTCAGCAAAACTCAATTGATACTAGCTTGCATCCAGTAAGCATTCACTTCTTTGGACCTTCCAGAGACTCTTTTTAATTTTTGGAAGAGATTTGATGTAAATACTTAGAGTTGAGTTCAGCTTCTGTTTAATTCCATGGAGCTGAGACCCCAGTTTCAATGAGTATGAAACCTGACACATGGCTAGCCAATATCCCTGTAAATTTGGCATTATTATGATTTAGGTGTAAAAAAAGTGCACAGAGTTGCATGAATATTGTGGTAGAAAAGTTGTTTTAAGTGAACTTGACATAACATATCGTTTTACTGCCTAGTTTGATGTATTAGTTGTCTTTTTACCACTAAGCATTCCCTCAGGAAATCATAACAAGAAAAGAGATGTGGAGGTGCCCAATTCAGTTGCACAGTGTTGACTTTGAGTTTTATGGTGTCAGCCTGCTTGTGAGACTCAGCTAAATTTTAGTAACTCAGGAGCTGCTCATTATGAGTAACTTGTTTCTGTGACACGGTACGAAGATGTTATCAGAAATTGTAAGACTAATTGGTTATGACCTGCACATGCTTAAAGATGCCTTAGTGATTCAGCAGTTCACCATCTTTCATATTTTCAGCCCAGGAGCAATGCACACAACATCAACCAAAAAAAACATCATTTTACTGTGGAGTCACTGTTAATGAATGAGCTACTCCAGAACAGATACACATGTTATGTGGAAAAGATCATAACCACATAACATCAGGTCTCATGATCATAGATATTTTTTGTATGAGTTTTATACTTGTCAATCTAAAAGAAAGTGCATGGAGTTCAATCTTACCAGGTATGAGATGTCACTTAAATAAACCACAGTCCATCCACAGAAACTGGAGCCAATAAGAAACTACCCCAGTAGCTCAGCTGCAGAAAATTTGAAGAACTTGCAGTATAACTGCCTGGGATCAGCTGAAGCCTGTGTAGCTTCTGATGGTGGCAGTGATGTAATGCAGGATGAAACTCTGGTCGCTTAGCTAAGACAGCAGGTATAGAAGCAGATGAGCTCCTAGAAAGAAGGGCATTTCTCTTCATTAAAATTAAAAATGATTCCTAATTTGCTTTTGTACTTCTACAGAATGAAACTAAGACCTTGTTGTGATAATTGTGGTTAAGAGAGAAAACTATTTTCTAACTCTAGGTAATTGTAATGGTATAAGATCTCAATAAAATTGTGACTGAAAGTGACACACTTCTGTATTTTGCTACAAAAAAAGTTTTATCTGAAATTCCCAGCCAGCTCTGCAACTCAACAAGGCCTTCTTATATCAATAATGAGAAATGGAACTAAGCAGAAACCTGGTGGTGCTCACTGTAGGGAAGGGATGGACAAGTGGACGCTTCTGCTGCAGGAGTCCAGCTGCCTTGTGCTGGAGGCTCATGTAGGGATGGGAGGAGCCACCAACTGCTGGAAAATGCCCAGAATCTCTCAAACTATGAGTTGCGTGGCCATGGCTCCAGCACTTTTTGTGCTAATTAGCTTGATTGCTCTAAAATAATTACTTTTTTTTTTTTTTTTACCCAGCAAGTTCACTAAAATAACAAGAAACTCCAACTACTTAAGTCTTTACATTTCTGTTAGCTTTACAAATCACATTATAGGCTACGGTAAGGGATTTCCTTTTGATCCCAGGCTATGGATCAAAAGGAAATTACAAAGCAAATTATTTTTGGTTAACCACTATCTTTTGAGACACCTGATCGTGATATTTCGTTGAGATATCTGCAGTTACCAGCAGCACAGAACACCCCGTGAGTGTCTCCATTCCTTCTTTTCTGTGAAAACTCAAAAGATAATGATTAGTCATTGCTCCCCTGCACAGAGAAGGTACCACAGGGACCGATGTTGTTACTCCTCTTGCTCAGAGTGTGAGAAAAAGAGCTAGTGGCTCAGAAAGGAGGCACGGTTTGCAACATATTCACCTGAGAAATCACTTCTCTTCTTGTGTCAAACTGCCAGCTCTGGATCAGAGGCTGTGCTGGAGCTCGTTGAGTATGAAAGAATGGCCTCGCCAGCAGGGTTTTGTCTGTAAGAGGAATTTGGCTTGGGAATAAAGTCTGCCAGGTTCATCAAATCCTTGTTGCCTTTGGGAATAGAAATGGGCTCTGAAATGAAGAGGCTTTCATTGTTTTCTCTGGAGGGTTTCTTATCTCTTTTCAGGATTTTATTTTCTACTCTCTGAAGAATATTATATATATTTGGGGAAATTAAATTGTGTCAGAGAACTGAGATCTTCAGGTGGGTATAAATCTGTATTTTATGAATTAAAAAAATCATCTCGCACCTTTTTATTGCAAAAATCAAATGGTTCATTTCTGAGTACAATATGTAATATTGGCCTATATTTTAATAACATGAATCGTGCAGATGTTGTTGACTGAACACGATTACGACAATTCAGTTTGTTTCTGGAATCACATGCACACATAAAAATTAGCTCACTGCATTGCTAATAGATGCAGGAAAATTTTAAAAAGATAATTTTAAAATTTTAAAAAGTTTGGAGCCTTCAGATAGATGTGAATGGTTCCAGTTTGACAGCACCCTCTATAGCAGAAACTTACCTATTGCACAGGAAGGAACGGTTTATCTCCACAGGGAAGGAAGCTGGGAAGTAAGCACATTTTGTGGTTTTCTCCATTTTTTGTAAGAGAGATATGCAGGTTGTTGAACTGATGGCATTTCCCTTTCTGCTTTGGAGCCCCTTCCAGAGAGGCAGTACTTTTTGTGCTCCTAAGGCAATGCTTGAGTCTGTCACGTGGCTCGGTGTTTGTAGTCAGAAAGGTGTACCTCACATCTGCAGTCAAGTCCATGTAATAAATTACTTGAAATCTTGCAGTCTGCTCCTGAAACACAGCACTCTGAGAAGACGCTGCCTTCTGTTCACTCCGAACTTGCAAGTGGAGACAAGGAGAAGTTGGCCATGCTGCACACCAGGCTGAAGTGCTGTTCTGCCCTTCAAACATGGTTCTGCTTCCTCAGGTTCACTTCAATGGCAGTTTTGCTTTTTTAATAACTAAGTCCTGGAGCAGGCTCTAGTAGAACTTTTTTCCCCCCAAATCTGAGTTATTGCTTATATTTTCTGGGTGCTAGTTAATATTTAACAAGACTTTGTGAGAGGAGCAAGATTATTTGTTCTTTATTGAAAATGAACTCCACAATGTTCCAGTGCCAGAATATTATTTCTCTGTTCGTGCTTGTTTTCATGTTCCAGTTTCCCTTTGCATTGCAGTCAAAGCAACGACATTAAACTCTTATTCTATGGACTAGTTCTCATAAAATAGGACTGTCCTAAAATATAAAAAAATAAGGTTTATTTTTTTCCCTTGAGTGAAAGGAGGAGAGGGATGTTCTGGTGATACCCCCCACCATGCTGACAGGTAAATCTTAACATTTTATAGAGAATGTAATGAGAAGTCTCACAACTTTCCTTAGCAGGAAACAGAATTATTATTTTTTTTTAATATAACCGTTCCTCTGAAACAATGAAAACTAAAAGTTGTAATGTGCTTCTGCATGAGAAGATAATAGAACTCCATGGAATTGCAATAGCAACACTATAGAAGTAAAAAATGAAGTAACATAGGTTAATTTTTCTTACAAAGTCCTACTTCTCTAGATCAATGTGCACAATAAACAAACAAACTAATCAGCAGACACAGAGAGTCACCCTCAGGGTCATCACCATTTTAAGTCTTCGAAGAAAATGCCTCATCCATAACACTGAGTCACCATTCATATAATTCCACTCTTCTTCTTTTTTTTTCTTAATTGTTTTAACTCTTCATGGAAATGAAATTCCTAAACCTTGTTGGGTGTACAGCATTTGATTTTTATTGTCTGATGTGCATTCACTGCTGGTATGACAGTGTTGGGACCACTCTTCCCTCATCTTTCATTGCATTATTTCATAGATATGTGACCTGCAGCCTTCATTCAGAGGGGTTCATCCTGTTATCTGTTACCTTTTTGAGAATAGCAGCTAGGAAATCTCAAATGAAAAAGGAAAGGTAATTAATTAACATAAAGAGATGTAAGCTGTTGCTGGTATTAATTTACTAAAAGGTCTGGTTTTTTTAGACCTACCAAAGCAGGAAACAGTTGAAATTCCTTTGTTCCAGTATTCCCTTCCTTTAGAAAATAAGGTAATTTCTACATCAGCTAGGAGCAGTTGTCATAGAACTTATTATTTGCTAAAATATGTCATGCTAATCTTACTAGTTACAAGTGCATCTCTTGGTATCGCCTTAGATGTGAGTAGCTAGCCAGACACAAGGTCATGTAAGTTATTTCAATTAGGACAAGAAACTAGTGAGGGAAGCACACATCTCTGATGTTAAAATGTTTATATACAAGGAAGTAGAAAATCTTGCCTCTTGTTAGAAGTGAAGTACCACACGTTTAGAATGAAGTGGGAGCAGCAGGCAGGCACTGTTGTGCACGCTAGGACAGAGCGAATGTGTGCCTTAGCTCAGGCCCCATAACTTTGGTCATGTACCCATGTCCTCAGTGACACCCTAAAACCAGTGGGATCTTTCATAAATTAAAGTCAGTTCCTTGAATTGTGTGCTGTAATAATAAGGTGAAAAATCTCATTTAGACTTCAGTGACATGATTGTAAGAAGGCGGTAATCAAAACCTTTCTCCTCTTTGCTTTGTAAAAACCAAGTAATGGATAGCTTGAAAATTAAAAATTGGGAGGTCTTATCTCCTCCCTTAAAAATATTAAAAGGGAAAGAGAAAACTGAATCTTCAATCTGAAGCTTTTAATTCTTTGTTCTTGCCAATCCTCAGGAATTTTGTGCTTCTTCCAAAAAAGCCTGAAAAAAATCAAGAAAAGAATTTTCCCATGAGCTGTTTTGAGCCTATATGTAGTTTTTCTTTTGGAGCTTCCTGTAGACTTTAAATACAAATGCCTGGTAATATTTTTCAAAACACATTTAAAACTACCTTTTAGCTATGCTCAAGCCTTTGTTGCTTGAGTGCCTCATTTCAGAGGCCCAGCCCGGGCAGCAGGCCTTCGCTGGTGCTGCCATGCTACGTGCTCCAGTTGGGCCCCAGCACAGAAGACAAACTGGGAATCACACATGTCAATATGGAGCTGTGGGTTTCCTGACTGACAGCACATAGTTGAGGCAAGGAGGAAATAAGAGAAAAAAAACTCTGGTTCTTGTCAGCTTCTGTTAAAAAAAAAAAAATCTGACTTCCATAGCAGCACTGTAAAGTAAAATCTGGCACCACTGCCCACACTAAGGTCCCTCCTTATAGAAACTGTAATATCGATCAGAAGCCTCACACTAGTGAACAAATTACACTGCACTTCTCTGTATTGTGACCTCAGAGAAAATCTGACAATGGAATCCCCAACAACCGAACGACAGCGTGTGTTTCCTGGTGGTTTGTTTAGTTTGACTGTCTCTGGTACGCTGCTGCTATGAATATAGTTGCTATGGAAGGAATGCTTTAGTGCTGTCTTTCTTCCAAAGGGGTCATGATTTCGCAACATCTCAGATAACAATGATGGCTTAATGTCTGCAAACAGTACAGCATTTAACATTTACTATGCGTGGCGAGGATCAGAGTTATTTCATTTATTTATTTTTTTATTATCCATAAATTACGTAAAAATATGTTTATGATAAAAATGCCAGGATATACTTAAATATTCATGAAAATAAACAATACATAATAAATGTATTTACACAATGTCAATAGATAGTAAGAAAGTAATCAAAGGCATATTTAGAGCTCTAACAAATGAAATGGAATTTCGGTATTTGAAAGTGTTATTTTGAATTAGACGGACTCTATTGTTCTCCAAAGCAATGAAAATATTTTCACTTTCTATCTGTCAGAACATCATTAAACTGCACTGAGCTGTTTTCCTCTTTCAAACTCAAACAAAATAAGCTTCCAGAGCGAGAGCTTTCCGCATCATTTGTCATTGAGTTTCTTAATGCAGTATTTGGCTTTAGCAAAGATCAAACATAAGCAATGGTTTAAAAATTGAGTGAATTGTGAACTAACAGTTTATGAAAATGTGATCCAGTGGAGACAATGATAACACTGAAAGCATTCTGATCATCTCTACCATTTCTGTCTCAATCTCTTAATTAGTACCTTACTAGCTCTCAAATTACAGTCTCCAAGAGAGGACTGTTTTGGGATGGATGTTCGCTAATGGTTCAGGGACAACTTAATTCTAAGCAAAAATGTAGCAGGACAGAGAGGCCAGAGGCAGTGCGAGACACCACTGGAAGGAGGATTGATGGCTACATTACGCCTCATTTATGACGGGTGGACATAGCTGTTTAGAATACAATGTCCAGTACAATGCTAGAAGGTCAGTTTGCAGCCAGTCCTCTTCAATTTACAAAATTCCATGCTAACTGAACACCAAAAAGTGAGTCCTTGTTCCAAGTTTTTTGAATGAAATTGCATGAAACGTTCAGAGGCTAACAACATCTCACTGGCAACAAGCAAAAATCAACTGAGTTCTATATTTTGTCATTTACCTCATGCTTTATACCTGTTGGTCCTCAAAATTATGGCTGTTATTTTTCCTTGTAATCTTCTGTTGGTTACAAAAAGGAGCTTCACTACACTTACAGTCTGTCAAGAGCCTTTTATGCTTTCTAAACAATAAATAAGACCAGGTCTTGTAGAACTGAGGGACAAAGAATTAACTCTTTGCAACCAATAAACTCGGAATTTTACAATTAGTGTTTGAAAATGAGCCAAAAAGGTCACATTCCTCCTGTAGTAATTTCTCAGGCTGGAATATAAAGCATCATACACAAGCAATTTGGTCAGCATAGCCCTGGCAAACGCTCCCAGTTCGCTTAAAATTCATCCTTTTGTGTCTTAATCTGCAGTAAAAAGGGCAGTCTGTCCTGCTGGCGCACATACTTCCCATGATTTTTAAAAAGAACTTTTTCACAGCTGACTTGAGGTTTACATTCTACATGGCAGCAATATCTTCAGTAAGCGTGTGAGTGGAGTAACAATACGTGTACGATACAGGATGTCACTTAGTAATATATCATGGTGCAAAAGAAGATTAATGACATCATCCAGGTAAAAGACAGGATTTGCCTAATATGAGAAATGCAATCATTTAAAAACACAGAAAGAAGAAGAGTGATGATGGAATCTGGGCAGGAGGCATGTAAAGGACAAGAAGCCCATTAAAGATGTCCCTATTTAGGAATATCTGGCACTGATTTGTACTCCTAACTATAGGGGAGAAAAACAGTAGCAGAAAACTGGTGGCTTGGCAGGCGCGTGCTGCAGACTATGACTGATGTCTTTCTATTCGTCATCAAACAAAATTCAGAACAGTCTTGTGTTTTATTGATCACATCATAAACAAATTAGAAGCAATAATGTAATAACTGACAGTCTGTCCCACAGTAGGACATATGCTTACAATTATTAGTTTATTTTTATTACCATATAACCTAGGAGTGTTAGTCACAGAGCAGGGTTTCATTGTGATGGAGGTTACACAAACACGGAAGAAAAAGATGTGATTGAATGCCCTTCAATCTAAGGACTAAACAAAAGGCAATGGAAGGATATGGTCCTAAGGAGAATTGTGACATGACAATATTAATCAGCAGCAGTATCAGTTGATTTAGTGACCCAAAGATCTACTTTTTGCAGGCTTCTTTACAAAGGAAAGTTTTACAGTGGATTGTTAAAGTTTTAAAGACAGCTTTGCCAATGTGCATGGGATTTCCTTTCCACAGCAAGGGACAGCAGGATAGTGTATTTGAAAACATAGCAATTACACACTGGAACCTGAGTGCAGAGGAATATTCGACAATACAAAACAAACAAACAGACAGAATGTATCCAAGCCTCGATCTTGTGCAAACTGGAACCGTTCAGATCAGCAAAGGAAAAAGAAAGAACCAAGAAATATTACAGGTATCATTGGGAGCATAGATAGATCATCGCTGACATTGTTTCTATCGTTATTTTTTATGATATGAAATAACTTCTGATTCACATTTCTTGAATAGTATTTAAGTAGTGATCTCCCTATGCATATATATAAAATGTTTGCTGTCCAATGCCACTAAATACAACAGCATAAAACCAAAAAGCTATTCCTGGCCAATAGAAGTAAATTGAGCTAGCCAGAAACAAAGAAACAAAATCAATGGATGCCTCATGAGTTTAGCAGATGGAATAGTATCACATCACCCAACCCAGAACTTTCCAATATAAATGTACACTTGCAAATAAAGAGCCTCCAACATCTCATGTAAATATTGTTTCAGCTAAACTGCTGCTGGCATTAAATACTTTATTAAAAAGTGGAGAGGGTAGAGGGTGGGATGGGGGATGCCTGAAACTGATAATGGATCTTGAAATAGATTTTCTAGGGGATCCATCCCCTTCATTTTGTCAGCACAGCTAACAAGGGATGCCCATTTGCTTATAGAATTCAGTTTCTACTTATAATATGATGCCAGCTGAAATGTAAAATCACAATCAGGATACAATAAAGCCCATTGAAGCCATAGTTTGTATACAACTATGCAGTCTTCAGCTGAAGAATTTTCTCTTTCTCTCTCTCATACACATACATTTTGCCTGCGACTGTATCTAGAATAAGTACATTTTCCAGGGCTATTTGACTCACAGCTTAGCCAGACTACACTAACTGATAGCACTTATTTTCTTGGAAAGCATGTTTTCTGGGCCCTGAAGAGCACAATTTTGCTGAGTGCAGGGCCCAGCACTGGAGAAAAAAAAAATCAAAATTTGCCACTTATTAAACTAAATGTCCTTGATGCTTTGTGCAGACGAAAATACTCTCCCCTTGACCCCCCAAGTCCATTAACTATAGGAGAGTAGTTTTGCAGTTGCTGGTCTCCTATGGTGCCCTTTTCACAGCAACATGATAAGCTCTCAATATACAGCGAGTTGTTCTTTGTAGCATAATGTAGGATATATGGTGGCTCCTTACTTTCCTCCCCCTCTGGGATTGCCAAGATTTGTATACTGTGAATCCTCCTTATCTGTTTTTCTAAGAGTTCCACCTAGAATTTAAGAATTTATGAATTTATTATCTTTCCCAGGCTTTGTCAATAGATAAGAATTGCACTTTAACTTCTCTTCACCATTTTTTTTTATTGTCAAGACAGTTTGAGTTACTTGTTGCTGCAGGCTGTCTGTTAATTTGCTCATTCTTCCAGTATTGGCATGCTTTACTTATCCATGGGCATAAAGCATACAGTGTTCCTGGTAATGGGAAGCTTCTTAATTTAATCTGTAGAGAGTCTGATTTAAGGCAGGCAACAGAGCCATGGCTTTACTGAAAACATTGCCACACCGCCTGTCTGGCTCAAAAACTTTAAAGGCTTTCAAATTCTTGTTCCAATCTGCTCTAGTATTAATGCACTCAGCAATACAGATTTTTGAAAGATGCTCACTTAATTATTTCCTAATAAAAAATAAATGCCTAAAAGCTTTTTAAAGAGGTACTACTGTAGTTTCCATAGTTTTCATGGGCAACAATCTAGAAACAGCAGGTTCAATATTATTGCGAAACAGTCACCTCCCCTTATTTTTGCCAGTGATTCCTCTTTAGATTTGAGATGCCCAGCTTTTCAAACTTTTCTCTTAATTCCTTCATCTATCTTCTCCGTTTAAACTCTTCCCTTTATTTTGCTAATTATTTCTGTGAAATTTTGTTAACCCTTTCAGGCTGCATACACATGATTTGTGTTGTGCCTTTATACATCTTGCAATTTTTTCATAAATGCAAAAACTACAGGCATACAAGCATATGAAAGTTTAGTTGGGCACTGTGTCATCTTCTTTCTGGTCAAGGTAGAGAATATATGGTTGTATTCTACTGTTTGACATTGATTTGTCTGGAAGTACTTGCCTGTAGTTTCAAAACTTCTCAAGTTAGGACATATCTAACCATAATTTAAGCAGCTCACTCAAGGAAAGCCACATTAAAATGCTCCTTAGACTAATCTTTACAGATGACTTTTGGTATGTTCCTTAAATATGACAGTAGGATTGAATTTAAAATGTCAACACATTTCAGGTTAATGAAGTTTCAAAAAAATTATTCTAGAAAGTTTGGATTTTGTTGAACTGAAAGTGATTGAGAATTTAGAAATATGTTGGTGAAAAATGAACCTCAAAGTGTGTTCTTCTCAGGAAATTCTGCATTAGAGGGCTTGCAGCACTACCCAGCAGTGCAGGGCTCTCGGCAGCGGGGCTGAATGAATGATGAATGATGGGGCTCTGCCACAGCAACAACACTTGCTTGTACTGGTCACTGATCCCCTTCTCTCCCTTTCCGTTCCTCCCTCTAAATCCCACAGGCAGGGCAGCTGTCGTACTTTTTGTGTTCCTGCCTAGAGCTGCTGCTACAGCAGCCTTCGCTACACCATGGAAGCCAGGACAGACCTCGGTGTAATTCTGGTTCTTTGTTGATATCTTATTATTCTCACAAATACATTTCCCAGTTTACTTGGAAATTTACATAACTGTGGAGAGCATGAATGTCTTGCATATGTGAGCAGGGACTATGATACCCTTGGGTAAACCTGGCAAAGAAATACATTAATATTTGCAAAAAAACATTACAGTTGTGTGATATGTGATTACGTGACAGAGTTGTTCCCTGTTAACGAGCAAGTAGCCATGGCCTACAACAGCTACAAAAAGCAGATAAAGTACTGGAGTCCCACATACGGCAGGCAGGCTGCATTCCCTTTGCACATCAAGACTGTCCTGATAAACATATGGCTGTACCCAGCGGAAAAACGTGTGCTGGCCCATCCGTAGCTGATGCCAGATGACTTACTTAAAAGACTATCTGCCCCACTGCCAGCTCTTTTCTCAGAATGAGAGGCTTTAGGGGGTACAGCAACAACTGGCGTTCTCTACCATCCAACAAGCCCAGCCTATGAAAACAGCTGGGCTTACATGGCGGCCTGCAGGCTGGCAAAGACTTGGCTCAGGAGAGGAGGGCAGAGTCTCCTTTACCCTGACTGTTAGGGCAGGGAGGTTTTCCCCTCTTGATTACTTACAACTCCAGAGAAGACCATACAAATCTTTTAGGAGAAAGGAAACAGGATAAAACCTGAAATGCACATTCACAAGGCTGTGCTATACTTTGCAGTTTGGGGACAACAGTGTATCTGTCCTCTTGTGTTTTGTGGTTGAGTACAGACACCTGCACCAGCACAAACTGACAGCAATCAAACAGTGAGAGTGGTAACTGTGAAATTTCCTTTCTGATACTTTCCAATACTCCATGTCTGACTGGAGCAAGCTTTTAACACAGTCGTGATGCCGCAGCCCCACCTTGTCCTTTTGGCAGCTTGTCCCTAATGAGTTCTTATTATATCTCAGTGCACAGAAGTATCCTGCCCAGACATTGTGTTGCTAAATTCTCTGGGCTTTCAGACAACCTGCAATGAAAGCTAATTCAAGGAAGGAGAGTTATTTTAATGTTTGGAATCCCATATATTTAACTGCATTTTCACTACATATTATCACTCATCTAAGACTGAGTTCACTGTGAACTCAACAAAAGAGGAAAATAGGAAGAAGAGAAAAAAGAAAGAAGCAGGGTTCCTCCTGCTCTGCGCGTGGTAGCAGGAGGCTTCAGTCAGGCTGAAAAGACAACGGCCTCAAGAAGACGTGGCTGACTACCAAAGGCTGCTGTATACACGGCACAGGCTTTGTACCCTTGTTTCAGCTGACAAGTGGAGTGGATGCTCACAAAGACTAGCAGTTCACAAGAGGTAAAAAGAGTGCATATTAGAAGATCAAACACTTGACAGCCGCTCATATCGCTGGGCCTTGCAGCCCGGCATGCACAACCCAATTGATGACTGGTGGCTACAGACATAGATGGTTACTGTCTCCTCAAAACACACGTGAGTAAAGGCAAACAAATGAAACAGATATTTGCTTCAAGTACCTGAGGTAGCAAGCTCCTGCCTCAGACAAGTAGCATGGATTTGATGTGTGGGGAATGGATCGTGACTGCTGTGACGCTCGAATGGTGGCTTTCCGAGTGACGTCACCTGCTCAGCCGGGCCCGCACAACGCAGCATGCATTGGCTTTCCTCTTTGTCTCAGGCTGTCACTTCAGGTTTCATTTCACTGCAGTTGCCAAGCTGTTTGTAATGGGGGAAAAAGAAAGAGTCAGCATGACAGTCCAAGTTCAGTAAGCAAAGTAAATTGAAGGGGGTCTTGTTTCTAAATCACCTTCTCCAGTTTCTTTTCCAGAAAGTGTAAAAAAAAAGAAAAGACTTGTAACTCTCAAGCCATTTGAAACAGGCTCTCTTGCAGGTATAAGATCTAAAAGGAGAGAAAATTGGCAGCAGCAGTATACTTAAATACTCACCAACGCACAAATCTTACACAACAGCACTAGCATCAGTGCATGATCAAGTTAGAAGCAGCATCTTTCCTATTTTTATGTACATATTTCTACTACTTCTGGTATTATCGTTAGGACGTGGTACAATTCGCTTCAGTGTAATTCAAACAATCTCCTGCTATCACAGCAAGAAGCAGTTTTTCAGTTGATAGTCCTGGACTAAGCCTAGTATCCTGCTCTGCACATGCACATCTGTGTACCCCCATCTTTAGAGTCTACACTTCTGATGAATATGTACAGCTCTCCTTATGTAATCCAAACAGATAATAGGTGTGCCTGCACTGTCACTATTTTATGCATATTGTTTGACAACATATCTGAAATGGTACAAAGCAAACAAACACATGCCTGTTGCATCAACAGCCACCAAGCTGGCTACTTTTGAAGGAAGTGAGTTACAAACTGGATAAATACACTTGTATCCTCCTATGACTATTAAATGTGACTTTTTCCTGTTCAGCTTTCTATTGCTGCTTAACCTGAATGAACTGAGTTCAATCAAAGGAAGCTGTGAAGGGTTTGTTAAAGAAGTGGGCAGGAAAGATGAAAGAATGGCCCAGATAAGGAACATCCCTCAAAACGCTGGCACAGGGACTCCTTGTGTCTAAGCCTGAAAAAAGGAAGATCAGAAAACACTGATCTGTTAGAAGATAGGTCCTACAGATAGGAAGGGGTCTGGGGCAAAGATGGAGGGGCTGCTCAGAGGGAGAAAGAGTTGTCAGCCTGGAAAATTCTGCAGCATCAGAACAGCCTGCAGAGCAAAGCGAGTTGTTCCTCCTGGCTCAGGCGTGAAGAGTTTGGGGGTGCTGAATGAGCTGTGGGTAAACAGGGAATGGAAAGCCTGTGTTGTGGGTGTAGATCCCCTGCTTTTTACTTTGGTATGCTGAAAAATTGCTTGAGGGTTGGTTTAATGTGTTCCGGGCTTCAAAATACAAAAGAGGGCCCATGGCCAAATCTGCAAGAGCATCCACTGGTTGATATGCATGGGACTGAAGCACAGAGCCTAGCCTGGGAGCTGGTGGGTTACAGAATTCCACCCTGAGAAGCAGTGACATTCCAAACCAGGTTTCTCAGTTTCTTGTGAGGAAAACAGATAAAACAAAACAAAACAAATGACATTTATCTACAAGACATTCTGAACACTGAGGATGGATGTACTGTCTGGATCTCATCCGCTGATACTGCATTAACTTCTTCACATATGTCGTCAGTGGTGTGTCCTCACTGACTTTGATTTGGGCGGCAGCCTTTGTATAGTCACAAGTAATTATTATATGGGAGAGTGAAATAAGAGGGTAGGGAAATATGTACAGTATCATTAAAAGAATAAATCTAAAAATCTTTTTTTTCTATACTGCAGCTACTAAGCTGCTCAATTAGAAGCTGTGTCAGGTTGCTTAGCATTGATTGCAAATAGCTTGCCAATTTTACTGATATGAAATACTAAAACAAATGCCATTCACCAGTGGTGCAATAGGCAAACTGGCCTGATAGCAGCCATGTGAGCACTCTCTTGCACATATACAGAGTCCACATCTGGTCAAACCTGAGGAAGCAGAGTTCAGCAAAATAGATGCAAATTCTCAGGTGTTTGCTTGGTTTAATCTTTGTGCTTCCTGTTACTTACGGTATATGCACCCATGCTTGTGGCCACAGCCTCATTCAAGCAAACGTAAGCCCAATGTGAAAGGACTTTGATAAGTGTAAAAGTGATGAATCTTCTAACTGTTGAGTAAATGTGTAAGGGATGTTTATTGGGCCAAAACCTGTACACATGAGGATCTGGACACAAAGACACTAAGATTAATTCTTTCATTTTAATAAAAATAGAGAGGAAAAATGTTGGCATAAGTTTGGTAACCAATTATGCTGTACTAACAGGTTTAGACACAGTGTATGGTCACAGAGAATAGTTTACAGCCAAACTAAAGGTTTTATGGCAAATCAATACAAAATAGTTTAAAAAATAGTTTTATAAGCTAGTTGAAAACCCCTTCCACTTTGGAAAAAAAAAAAAGGAAAAAAAAAACAACAAAAACCAAAAACCAGTTTCAAGTCATTTCACAAACACCTGATCACTTTATAAACAGTAGTTTGCTCTCACCTGAACCCTTTGACCAACTGCACTCACAATACAGTGCACATTTGCTACCCTCTGTGATGAATCAGCTTGAATCAGCTCAGGTTTTGAGGTGGGCTTGCCCTCAAGCTTGTTAGTGAAGTCAGAACCCTAAAAAGCACCAAGAGGGTAATAAGAGCCCTAACAGAGGCAGGCTGCCCAGCCTAAGACATGAGAAGGTTCAGAACCAGTTCTGCTGGCTGAGACTAAAAGCAGCCTCCTCCCTCTGGGGGGAGCATCCTCGTGTGTGTGCCGTACCCCAGTGACATGCAGTCTGTGCTCCAGGCTCAGGCTCAGCCCAACAACTTTTCAGCAGCAAACTCTGAAGAGTCCCCTCTGGGCAGGAAAAACCTCCTTTTTGTCAGGTTCCAAGGACTGCCTGGGATATTTGCTCCCTCCTCTCACTGATGAGGTCTTGCTTGTTGGCTTTCCTCCCAGCTTGTCCCCTCGTTACGGAAGCCTCTTTCCTCTGCACAAGGCTGCCAGTTTTAGGGGAACACTCTCCCCACCAGAAAAGCCCCTGCTGCAGCCAGGATAGGGCAGAGGCAGTGATTTCCTTGCTGCTGCCCAGACATCCTCTGTGGAAGAACCAACATGTAGTGACATACAGCAGATAAAATGGACATAGTCCATTCTGTAGAACCATAGAATCAGAATCAGAATAGAATAGAATGGCTTGGATTGGAAAGGACCTTAAAGACCACCTAGCTCCAAACCCTTGCCATGGGCAGGGTTGCCACCCATCAGATCTGTCTGCCCAGAGCCCCATCCAACCTGGCCTTGAGCACTGTCAGGGATGGGGCATCCACAACTTCTGTGGGCAACCTGTTCCAGTGCCTCACCACCCCGTCAGTGAAGAATTTCTTCCTTACATCTAACCTAAATTTCCCATTTTAGTTTTAAGCCATTACCCTTCATCCTATCACTATCAGACCATGTAAAAAGTCAGTCCCCCTCCTCCTTATAAGCTCCCCTCAAGCACTGGAAGGCCACAAAGAAGTGTCCCTAAGAGCCTTCTCTTCTCCAAGCTAAGCAAGCCCAGCTTCCTCAACCTTTCTTCATAAGAGAGGTGCTTCAGTCCTCTTCATGGCCCTCCTCTGGCCCTGCTCCAACAGCTCCGCATCTTTCTTGTGCTGGGGGCCCCAGGCCTGGATGCAGTACTCCAAATGGGGCTTCATAAGGGCAGAGCAGAGGGGGACAATCACCTCCCTCTCTCTGCTGGCCACTCCTCTTTTGATGCAGCCCAGCATACATTTGTCCTTCTGGGCTGCAAGTGCACACTGCTGGTTCATGTCCGGCTTTCTGTCCCCCAGAACCCCCAAGTCCTTCTCTGCAGGGCTGCTCTCAATGAGTTCTTCTTCCAGTCTGTACTCATATCTGAGATCGCCCCGACTCAAGTGCAACACCTTGCACTTGGCCGTGTTGAACCTTCTTAGGTTCACGAGCCCACTTTTCAAGCCTGTCCAGGTCCCTCTGGATGGCATCCCATCCTCCTCTTGTGTAGACTGCACCACTGAGCTTGGTGTCATCAGCAAACTGCTGAGGGTACACTCAATCCCACTGTCTATGTCGTTCATAAAGATATTAAAGAGCACCAATCCCAAGACAGACCCCCGGGGAACCATATTTCTTAAAAATTCTATATTTCTCAAAACTGTCACTTTTAATGGTTATAAGACTAATGATTACTGCTCGAAGCCAAGAAAGGAGAAATGTAAGACAAATCAGAATCAGAGGTGATTACATTGAAATCTCTGGAAAAAGTCCTGACCAGAAGACTTACTTGCTTTCCTGTCATAGGAATAAGAAGCATTTCTGGACATTTTAATTTAAGATAAGGAGATTCTTGCATTGCCTTTTCTTTGCTTAATGCAGGTCTGCTGTATAAGGCAGTACCCTATTCTCTACACTATTTGTACTGTTATCTACATGGTTACATTTTCATTCTTCATTCCGTACCTAATTAAGTATATTAAGCTTCCAATTACAATCAGGTATTGTACCCACTTTTAAGACCAATATCCTAATTTTTTATATTAGCATATTTGCTTAGGTTTACTTGAGAAACTGATGTGAATTGGTATAGCTGGCATCTTAAAGGTTAAAAGAGGTGATGCTTAGAATACTTTTTCTGAAACTTCACTGGTTGAAGAATTTATTGCTATATATATAGTTAGGAAAGGTAATTCTCCTGGGAAGAGAAGCATTTGTTGTACTGGAAAAAATCCATGGTTATGGGAATTGTATAAAACCCTATGGAAGGCAGAGGGTGTGAGTAAGAGCCCCCGTACGTCTAGCTCTCACAGGATCATTATTCTAAAATGCTTTCCATTATTTAGTTTATATCCAGAGCCGAACCTACTGATCCACTTGCAGCAGCAGGCACAAATCCACTGAAGCGAATGACTGCGGATCCACTTACAACAGTGAATTTGGCCCTTACACATACAGTTTTATTTCTCCCTTAAGCTAAAAATACCTTTATATTTCAAGACTATCCTTTATTTGAGTTTACATCCCTTAGGACCAACGCACAGCAAAGCAGCAAACAGGCTGGAGGGGCTTTACTGAACAGAGAACTCACAAAATGTGATCACAATGTGCTTTACAGCACGAGTAAATCCCAGGGGATCTCCCACATTCAATTCCTAAACACTGAGAAGAGTTAAAGCTGTCTGTTTAATCTATGGAAATGTGAGTTTTGAGCACTGATAAATTGGGACTGCCAAGAATAAGTTCACTTTAAAATGCCAGCAATTTTTTTCAGAGAAACAAAAAAATGATGAGAATCTTTTTCTAAATTTCACACACAGTAATTACTATATATCCATTCTCGTTCCCCACGCACCCAAATTACTTGGAATAAGTTGTCAAAGTAAATTGGCTGTTCTTTCAACATTGGTAAATTATTCTTCTATTGTGGACTCCTAGCTTGATAATTTAGGATACGATAATTTTCATTTACTTAGTGTCTTTGACAATTTTGAAACAAAATACTAAGCCATTTCTTTTTGAAATGTATTAGGTAATTATTATCATAAGCAGAATTAGTCTAGATAGATTTAAGAGAAAAGAATTGATGGTCATAAGATGGAGGTCACAAGTAACTATGAAGTAAGATTACCGGGATGTGAAACATATCCAAGTCATAATACGTACAGCCCATATGCAAACTTGATTGTGTTCTCAATTCTCTGTAAATCAATTGCTTTTTCTCTGAAGCCAGTATCATTATGCTAGTGGAAAAAAAAATCAGTTATACCAATAGGATGGTGCTGCTGGGAGGACAAGATCTCCTTCTATCAGCCTATTGTGAGTTGCTTATTTCTTCCTGAATCAGGTGTCTCTGGATGTGCCAGGGCTCTTAGTGCCCACCTTCACAACACAAGCCGCTGCTGCGGGAACCCTCTGTGGCCCTCTGATCCTCCTGTGCCAAACACCCACATCCTTCCAGTGGAGCCTATTCACAGGCTCAATTTACTATGCAAATATTCAAGTCTCCAGGAATTACTTCCACAGAAAATGTAATGTGGTCCTAAATATACAGTGAAGACTGGACAAATCTCTTTTCTTGACAGCTTTCCTGCTCCACACTCACTGCTCTCCAGCCTGACCAATCTTTCTGTCCTTCTGCAGAGATCTCAGGACTATGAAGCACTTTCTGTAGTATTTAGAAGTAGTAGCAAAGAGAAAGCAGTTTCCAAAACTGTAAAGCACAGGGGAGTTAAAAGAGGGACAAAAATATAAAATAATAAAAAAGAATAGAAAATGGAGAGGAAAAGATAGCTCAGTGTAAGGAAAAAC
Source organism: Penelope pileata (assembly GCA_013396635.1). NCBI lineage: Eukaryota > Metazoa > Chordata > Aves > Galliformes > Cracidae > Penelope > Penelope pileata. The sequence goes on along the minus strand of WBMW01003413.1, from coordinate 4,798,648 downwards.
TAACTTAGAAATATAAATAATAAAAAAGATCCTCTGCATCTTTGAAAGGAGTATAGCTATTTTTAAAAACAGAAAAGCTCTTGCTAGCACAGCTGCTCCCCATATGTGACTCGTGTGCAGGTTACCACATCTGGACCCTGTGAAGAGGCTCAGCTTCGGGCCCTGGATGCGGAGGAAGCAAATTTTTTCGGTGCTTGTATAACATGTAAGAGAGATCACCTGTCTGTGCTAGGCGGGAATGTAAGTTAAATGGAGACTGACTTTAGAAAAGGCTACTTCAAACCTTATGATTATCCTGCAAAGGCTTTGTTACTTCAGGCCGGGGTGCTGCTAGCAGGGGTAGGTCAGTGCCCTCTGGGGCAGGTTTCTGTCACAACTCCCTCTCTCAGCTCCAGTCAAACAAGCACTCCATGTGCTGCAGCACCCCAGGGCACCTCCAAGAGGCAGGCACCCAACAGCATACATGCCAGGTCCCACGTACCAATGGAGAGCATTTCCCCTGCTGTCCTAACACCACAGCCGCATGCTACCAGATGGGAAATGCTCTTGCACCTATGTTCATGCCCAGAGCTTCCCCACAGATGCGCTGTTCTCTGCCAGCAGAGCCCCGGTGAAAGTTTTACAAACACACACCAATGTAACACTTGAATGAAGTCAGTCATAAAGATCACTGGTGAATTGTGAGAGTTCCAGTGATCACAAACATTTTTCTGAAATTAAAAGTTTGAAAAAACAGGGAGAAGATCTGGGAAGGGAAGAGGTGACTGGAAATGCTGAGGATTTGAACACATGGCACTTTGCTTAAGAGGGAGGAACCAAGTAACTGCTTCACTGCTAAGAATAAGTAGAGATTGTGGCCTTGAAAAACCAGGAAATTAATATTTTGGCAAAATAATGTTTGTGGGTTTTTTTTGTCGGAAAAGTCTTTCAGACTGAAACATCCTCAGTCTATGCACAGGACTGCATACACATATCCAGCCACCCAGGTCCTTTTGTGGCATTTGTCAGGTTTCTGATAATGACACTGAGACTCGATCTTTGCTTATAAAAAGAGTATAGCATTCACTTAAATCATCTGGTATACAATACATCCAATGGAAATAAACCCTCCATTTTGGTTCATTCACTGGGATTAAGATTATAAAGGTATAGAAACATTTTTCTCTGTGAAACTAAATAATGAAGCAAAAACAACTACAAAGCGCGGAAAAATAATATTGTTATGACACTCTTTTCTATTTATTTTCTTTATCAAACTAGTGGCTTTAAATCTGAAAGTAAGTCCAGATACTCAATTTTGGGGAAAGCAGGGTAGATCTGAGTCTCTTCTGTGTTCCAAAAAGCAATCATTGCAATGTTTCTCTTAATGGAGGAACCAGAGCAGGTTTAATTGACTTTGTTAAAATAACAAACCGACATGACTTTTTTAAAACTAAGCACAAACACTGCAATTTTCAAAATGAGAAGAATGCAAGAGACACTGACCAGCCAAAGCCAACAACAGAACTTCCTTTGGCTTCAGTAGAGCTGCACTTCACTCAAACCCTTATATCAGAAGCTCAGTGAATAAATTCATTTAGCCAAGAGGGAAATAACAGGACTGGCATTGCCATTGCCCTCATCATCCACAACGTCTACTTGGGTGCCCAGAAGAAAGGAGCAGAAAGAGGGAGACCAATGTGCTCACTCCCTGTGCTCTTTGGAAGGACATTCCTGTAGTGGTGACCCTACTTCTTGGTAAAGGGACGGACAAGTCCAAGGAGAGTCACATCACCTGCCCGGACCTGGAGCTGAGGTCTCATGTTTCTCCAACACACAGCGACGGAGAGGTCCTGAAACAGGCTTGGGCTGCTCGTCCTCCCTGTTGCTGTGTGGAAGACAAAGGCTCAGAGTCCCCTGCAAACTGGGGCCCTCAGCATGCATAACAAACACAATTAAATGCCTTGTCAGGTCCCTCTGCCTTGCAGGGTATGATGATGCTGATTACAAAGAAACATTTCAGCATTTCATTTTATTCCCTCGTTTGATCTTAGTAGGAATGACTCTGATAAAACTGATGCACAGTATCATTTTTGATAAAATAACATACTGTGTGGACTAATGCTGTCCTGGCTGAGGCTCACCCTTGAAAGCTCTTATCCTTTTGTATTTCCCAGCTTTTCAAAACTTTTTTTCTATTTGTCAGATCAATTGTGTTAGAAGCTTATCCAGACGCCTCTATACTTGAAATAGAAAAAAAAAAAATTACTTTGTTAAGACGTAAGGCAGCACTGAATGTAGTTATCATTATTGTGGCCTTTATATCTACATTACAATTTTGTCATAAGCTCAATGTAATATCTAGAAATTCCCTTAAAATAAAAACTAGTGAGTGTGTTATGAAATTACAGCCAGGACAGATGGCCAGATCCTGTCATTGGAAATAAAAGTAATGTTATAAGTGTATAACTCCATTGGGGAAATTGAGTACCATAATAAAGTAGACTTCCACTTTCTGCAATGAAATTCAATGACTGTTGAGGAGTTTAGGGTTTAGAAAATTGAAAAATGAAACCTTTGGTTTTCCGCTGCTGTTTGATGATGTGTAGCAAGTCCCTTTATGGACTGAGGCTAACATCCAAATAGTAACAAGCTTGCAGTGAATAGAGCCCACAGAGGATCAGCTACTAAATCTTGCAATAAAAGCTGTGTGATTTACAGTAAATTCCAGAGGGCTGACAGCACCACAGCTGAGGGCATAAACACTTCTTTCATGGCTGAAGCTTCAGTCAGCTCTGTCTGCTGTGAAGTACAATCGAGCAGTGAGGCATGCTGCTTACCAGCAATGACTTTGATAAATAACTAGGAAGTCCCACTGTTGGCTTAAAACTAGAAGTTGTTCAGTTGCAATTCTGCATTTGTCCTGCTTTAATGGGTATGGAAGTGGCTTTAGCTGTAATCTGTCAGTGATTGATTAGGCCCTTCCTGGATCCCGTCCGCACTCCGCTTGCAGCTCCCTGCTCTCCACAGTTAAAACAAAATTGGTACATATCTGACTGCCCTCTTATGAGGAAAGTAAACACTCTTAATTCTGCTCAAGTGAGCTTAAGTTAAATGGCTACAACTGATAAATTGTTGACAGACAACATGTCTTAACAACTGAGTACCTAAGTGCCTAGGTGCTCGTGCAACTGTGGCTCGCCGTTGGATTATGCCAGGGTTTAAAAGGCTCATTGGCGTAATGTTGGTTTTGCATAGGTACAAGAGCCACGGCTGGAGCACTGCCCCGGTTTCCTAATCACAGAAGTACTCAGCTCCCAGGCCTAACGCAGGATCATTCATTAACATGCTGTGTAAATTGGACATAATGTTAAACACGTGCATGAATGCCACGAAGCTGGTCAGCAAGGAGTGTAACATGACTAGAAGGAGCTCTAATAAGGGTTGAAATATTTACTCATTTGTTTTAGATTTAGATGCACCTGGGTAACGTACAATATATAAACGATCTGCTTTGATTTAGCAAGGTGGGGGGATATTTTGATTGCAGTAAAGTCTCAAATCAGTTATTTTATTTTCAATTGGAAAAGACAAAAAAAAAAACAACACCAAAGGCGCAAAGCGATACTACATATAGAAAAACGTATATGTAATAGAAAGGCAACATGAGAAAACCCCTTTGCCTGATATCTATATAAAACATCCTAAAATTCAAATTAAACCATCTGACTGGTGCAAAAGCTTCACTGGACTGTGGACATGATTCTTAATGCATACAGATAAAACATAATTGTGAGATTGCACAAGCACAGCCCTGGCAAGGATCACAGTAGTTTTTGTATTCTATTTACTGCTTTCCTGTAAGTCTGTAACTGAGTTACTACAGGCAAACCAGGCTATATAATATCACATAGAGTTGTTCTAGGATGCTTAACAACAGCAAAGCTAAATATTGGCTGTGCATAGCCTCAACTTTGAGCAAATTTCATTCTGTGTTCTTGATTCTGCCTCAACTGCTTCTACAGTTACTGGGGACACTGGTAAAGGGTTGTATGGAAGCATCCCTCCTCTACAACAGAATATTTTGCTTTTAGTACAGGGAATGAATCAAATCTGCACCATCGCATTACTTTAGATTTTCCTACCATCAGAATTACTGGGAATTTTATTTATTTATTTTAGATCCATTTGATTACTTGTATATGGCACCATATTTTTTAAAAGATCTTTGCAGGGGAGAGGCCAAAGTTTTTGGCACAGAGGCATCAATGCTTACAGAAAGCGAACAGAGACATATTTGTTACAGTTTCTCAACATGGAGCAGAGACTGGGGAAAGAACAGTCTTGTTCTGTAATTTTTGGAAGGTATTTTGCTGTAGTCATTCATAATGTATACTAATTGTGTTTATCATGTTTTTATTGACTGAACCACAGGGCTATCGAATAAAGTAATGTCACCAAAAGAAAATGTCTTCTAGGAGCATTGTATGACTTGATTTTAACAAAGTCATTTTCAATCCTTTTTTTTGAAAGCAATTAAGTATGATTTTTCATTTCTGAAACTGTCCACTTCTCATTCTCTGACCTACATGCACTGAATTGTTCCATCAGCATTATAAGGGCAAATTATTGTTGCCTTGAACTTCTCTTGCCGTGTCAGAGTAACGAGAAATAAGACATGGGAGCTGATAGTGTTTGATTAGCTTGAACGTGTGTGAAAAAGGATTTTTGCTCCCCTAAGGATTTAGGAAGTAGCCTACCCATAAGTATACAATCAAGGAAAGATTTGCATACCTGAGAAACAGCAGTTCAAGCAGGAGAATGTGAGGTCAATCAGGAGTAACTAGTTAAGAAATTCAATTGGTGGCTATTTTTCCCATGCTTTTTTATACTTGTGATTTAATACCAGTTGATCTGAACTGCCATTAGTAGCTGCTGAGAGAATCAAAAGCTTAGGTCAAATTCACATATTAGATTGTGAAGCACAGTTATACTCCTGTAAGGTAAGTATTCTACATTTCTTTAAAAGGGACAGAGGTCTTTTTTCCCATTTAGAATGTCAGTCCCATAATAATTGCTTATTACATCTATCAAAGTTCTAGTAACTCTTATAGCATGTTTTTTAGCTATATCACAAGTGCTTTAAAAGCTAATAAAGTTACAGCAAAGGTGTGAAGATTTTGAGCCATAATGAATTCTTGTAAATCATTTTAGGATTCTGCCCAGATGAAGAAGCACTGTAGAGAAGATATGGATCTCTGAAGCTCTGCCCACTGATTCAGCAAGAACTCGTTGGTTTCCAGAATCCAATTTTTCCATGGTTGCAGTTTCTTTGCTGGACACAGAAAGCTTATTTACATGAAACTGCTCGCTCCTTACTTTATGTGCACTGTCACCTCTGTGTCTCTCATCCCAGTTCAGCAAAGCCAATTTTACAAACTTACTCTGCCAATAATCATGCATATTCAGCTGTTACTGATTAATGCTAAATCCTGAATTTTAAGCCAGGTGTTATACACAATTTGTACATGTCTTTTCTAAGAATGAAAGCTGTATATGGAAAGCAGTTCATAGTGTTTAGTGGCTGCTAAGTGAGCTATGTTTTAAATCCCATCATTCAGAAGAGTAAAGTATAATAGTGTAGCAAACACCATTTAATAGTGACACGTTTCATTTGGACAGCCACTTAATTGAGATATCTTCCAGGGAAACTGTTTAGTCTACTGACTGTAAATGGCAATGACTACTGCTTAATCAGAACCATTTTAGCATAAATTTCACTTAATAGGGAAACATTTGCCTGGTGACAAATACTTAAATAGTGTTTAACCAAGTGTTAAATAGTTATAAAATTCTAGACTCTCCTTTTTAATTTTAATAGTGAAGTGCCAGCTAAAGATTAAAGGAGAAAAAATACAAGATGAAACGCTGTAAATATCCTGTGTTTTACTTTGGTTTGGTGTTTTTTTTCCTCTTGTTGAGCGGAGTATTTTTTTCTTTGTAAAGCTTTTCAACTATTTTTAAGACTTCATCTCTTAACTGGGACAAATAATCAGGATGACAGAACATCCACGTATAATCTAATTAACAGATTTCTGCTGTCAACCTAAATAATAATAATGTGATAACATGCATGTGCCCTGCCAAAAGACATCTTGAATCCCTACCAGCACCGCCCCCAGCAAAAGAAGGCAAAATTCAGTCCTATTGCCAATAACCGGAGACTGGCTCATCCCAAAAGATGAAAAGGCCACCCAGAACAACTTGCCTGATTATGTTCAATAAACTTATCTAACAATAGCAATATCTGTACTCAAAAAACATTGGTGAAAATGAGAACAACTGTTTCAAGGTCCCATCAAAAGCCCCCTCCGTATTTACTCAGAGAAACATAATGAGTAGAAGTGTTCCATACTAACGTACTTTTAACGAAGAGACCTCGTTCCCACCAGCCAGCCTATCATCTCTTAGACAGCGTGTAAAGATGGCAAGCAGTGTCTTATGCTCTCATTTACCATTTCAGGAGATATGTCATCAGGCAGTCCCTCAGGAGTATTGCTGCTATTAATAATTATAGCTTAAGGATCCAATCCTATAAAGGACTAAGCACCTCAGTGAGAAGTCAAGAGGCACAAAGAACTATTGAAAGGCTGAGCACCATCCTGGATCAGACCCTTCAGTACTTGTAGTAAACACTTGAATCACTCTCATGGTACAATGAGCAGTTGGTGCAATGCAGTAAATCATAGGAAATGTAAAAGGTTTTCTTGAATAAATGGTTGCACTAATAATATCCCATTTAATTAGCAAAAAACCATATTGAAACATGTCACAGAAAATATGGCAGGGTAATCTCCACAAAGAACAGCAGATGACTAGTTAACGGGGTATTATGAAGATTGGTGACTATAACCCAAATATAGTGGTATCCATTCCAATAGGCTGTGTGACAAGTAGTCTATTGTTTCATTAATTTCTACTTTTAAAAGTTAATTTCTTCACTTTTTAGTATTAGTCATGTATTACAAGAATTAACATAAAGGTGATGATAATGCATGATCTTTATATGCCATCTTATTAAAATGAAGCTATTTTTAATACTTTTAAGAGGCCTATCAGAAAACACAATTTATATCCTCAAAGTATATTTTGTCAGTTTCAAGTATAATTTTTGCATTCATATTATTTTATGAATTTTAATGGAGACACTTAAATTGTAATTATTCCTCTCAGCTCAAATGCAGGTAACAAATGGAATTCAATCAGTGTTTGCGCATAATGACCATCATTAAGAGAGAAATAATAATGACATTCTCTCTGCATTAAACTTGCAGACTCTTTACACAATGATCTGAATCCCATTATTGATCTCCATGGAGATATGCAATTGTCACCTATTCTGCATAATATCTGAATGTTAAATACATTTGTTTGGAACAAATATTTTAATGAATACAGTCAGTTCCACTTAATTAACTATCTGATAACTGAATATTTTTGCTTAATAATTGAACATGGAACATCAAAATTGTCCTATTTTTTAATCAAATGCACTCGAGATTAGACACAGACATTCATTTAAATGTTCATAAAATGTACATATAGTTTAAAATTCCCATTAGGCTTCTTTAAAGCATACATATTAAGACACTGGCAAAGTATTTAGAAATCTTTTTTTTCCCCCTTTGTTTTAATAAACCTTGTGAAAGCTTCAAACTGAAATCTGTTTTCTTCTTTCCTTATGCGGCCCATGGATTTGTTACCAAAAGGTTGCCTGTGAAGATCTGAATACTGCCACCAAGCTTCTCTGAAGTCTTGAGAGAAACAAGCATTGAGATATTTGTTTCAAGAACCAGATGGCTACAATTACTTGGATTTTGTGTATATCATAATAAACGAAGTGTTAAGAAGGTGTATCACCTCTTTCAGACTTGCCAGCCATCAAAAAGATAACCATGGCCATTTTTGCTCAGATCAGCACTATAGTAAAAAAAAAAAATAAAAATCTATCCTTAAACGTAAAACAAATCAGAAAAAAACTGAAGTTCTAAATTAAAAAGACATTTTTTTACCTCAATAAAGATTGTTGAATCTAACCCTGTCTAAATAAATAAGACACCTGAAACTAAAGTGAGTAATTGCAATTGGCGCTCTGTGAACCCACCTTTGGAGGCAGCCATCTTGTTAAAAAGAGCACTCTTGGTGGCACTGGCAATGGAGAGGCTACTAACAGATGCCTTAGAGGAAAGCATGAGAAATCCCAGAGTGGATAATTAAAAAATAACTTGGCCATAGGGAAAGTTTCTTCCTATTCTCAGTAGTTGGCTAATGCTGTGAAACATGAGGAGCTGTATACTTTTTTTAAAGAAACACTGAAACTGTAGATTCTTTCATTATCCATGTAAATGTCTATTTCTTTCTCAGGATCCTGCTGAGCTCTTGGCCTCAATGATGTCTTATGGCAATGCGTTCTGCCATATCTCTGCATTTTGTAAAAATGCTCATTTACTAGGAGAAAGGGCAAAGAGAGAGACTGATTTACATTCTCTACACCATTCATTATTTTATTTATCATAATCCCTTGTATTTGTCTCCTCTTCAGAACTCAGGGTTTCAGAATTCTCAGTCTTTCCACATTTCTATTTCTGTTTTGAGGCCACTTAGAGGGATTTGAAAAACCTTTCTTTCAAATCCAAGTCCCACACTAAACTCCAGGCACACGATATTGCATGGACAGATGCAAAAGACAGTCACTGTATCACAGCTTTATCATTAGATTAGACAAATGTGTGCCTCAGTTCTTGCTTAGCCTTGAACTTGTAAAAAGTCAAAACTTTTATTTCCAGGCTACTACTCCAAATCAGTTTACACTGAAAGCAGCAGAAATATTTTTTTTCTAATATCAAGTGAATTGAACTGGGCTAACACAGAGCACTTTTAAAAAACTCAGATGCATTGCACCAGCAGCCATAACACAAGACAGGAGGAGCAAACGGGGGCTGACAGAACTTAGTTCTGTTTTCCAGCCGGCGCGGTCTCACAGCCCAGCAGGGTTCCTGTGCAGGGACAAAGGAACTCTAGAAAGGGAGCCCTAAGTGGTCACTTTCTGCAAGGCCGTTGTGCTGAGGAACATGTTATCTTTTTTTAAAAGCTCAAAACTGATTCCTATTAAAATCAGTCAATATACTTGCGCCAGTTTAATGAAGTTAGAATAAGCACTAAAGCGATGATGTTGAAATGATGTTGCTAGTTCCTGTTTAAATCAGTCACCTACTCAGCATGTCTTTTAAAGACTGAATGGAATCTGCCTATCTCCCATGAAGAAATAGCCGACATACAGCAAAATTGAGGAAAAGAATAACAAAATCTTTAAAATGGGAATATTCTTGGCCAGGAAAATAAATTTTCAAAAACTAAAGCAAGATTTAAAGGTAATGGGAGAACCAGAAACACTGTGCATTTGTGCTTTATGCTTCCTTTTTCTTTCATCTTTCTCTTTCAAAATGAATAATATGTTAAAGAGAGAAATATTTTAGTGTGTGCAATATACAGGATAATGGAAGATCAGGCACAAAGAAAAAGATTGTGAGACATTGGGAGGCATGCAGGGCAAAAAAAAAAAAGGGCTGCTATAAAAACTATTTGAAAGTCATCACCAAAAAAAAAAAAAAGCAGAAATTTCGAGCTTAATCCTATGCTAAATAGTATTTGATCCACATTAATGAAAACGTTGAGTAGTTGCACGATATACTAGCTAGGAGTATTTAATCAGAAAACATGTATACCATTTCCAGCCTGGGTGGTACTGGCAGTATTTGTATATCTCTGCATTTGATCATTCCCTTTATATTATACAGAATGCATGACATCCCATGGATGGATGCAGAATGTGTTTACTGTACCACAACTCGATCATTATCTTGGGTGAATGGCCAGAGTGTGTCCCAGTACTTGCTCATTATTATGGGGGCTGCATACCAGTAATTGATCACTCTTCCAATACTGTACAAGAGCTCTTGGGGAGTGTGAAGGGGGAATACATTCTGTATGTAGATTCTACATTTATTTTGTTTTGGACAGTGAAATATACCAAGAGTGAATTATAAAATGCTTGTGTCCTCTCTATTGTTTGTTGAGGGAAGAAGCTGTTGTTTTGAAAGACAAATGTAAAACAAAGAATCCCAGAAGAGTGAGCTATGACATGGCAAAAGAGTAAATGCTGGGAGAATAATAATATTACCCAAGGAATACTAGTAATGTAGAAGGAGGTAAAACAGATACTGATACGCAAGTTTTTAAGCAATGCATAAATACAAAGCAAAAGATAGTATTACTGCTATGGCTGGAAGCATACAGACAACATGTGTAGAAAAAAAAAACAGAAAGATTTGGGTGGACACCAGGATGACTGGGTAGTAACATCTTCACCACACATTATACATCAGAGGCAAAAAGCAACTCAGTTAGATATGTCACTTAAACAGCATATGAAGTTCTGAAGATCTACTCAGCATCTCTAACCTTCTCTAGGTAAGCCCACAGGGTGAGCAGTAGTGCCACTGTCGGTGGCAGGGTTCCAAACAAAGATATATTTACTAAACTGAGTTTTGAATGGAACAGGAAAAAGATTGCCGTGGACAAATAGGAGGATGGATATAATCTTAGCAGTTTACCTTATGTGATTACACACAAGAGGTAAACTGTAGGATTTTCAATTAACAAAGTTAAAAAAGAAAAAAGAGATGAAGTACAAGAATTATTATTAGTCAGACACAATGCTATTGTATCCTGATACTCATTTGAACTAAATCAAGTCCTACCATTTATATAGAAAGGTGAAGAAACAGGCCAAGAAACTATTTGTTCTGTATGTTGTTCTATAGGTGATTTATCCCCATTATTGACTTGGCTATTATTCAGTCTGTGCATTTGTTTTCAATGTACAGTGCCAAGATTGGCTAGGATGCCTTTTTTACAGCATTATTTTTTAATGGGTAGCAATCCCAGTATCAGTAATATTACAATATATTTATAGACAGAGCAAAACAAGAAGCTAAAGTGTAGTGTGACATTCTGCTTGCACTATTACACCAAATCAAGGCAGCAAGCAATGACTAAGAACTTGTCAACACTTCACTGGTTCTTCATTTGTCATAGCTACTATAACAGCACATAACAAACAAGTCACTTCTTGCCAGGGTAATTTTTTCCAAGGACAGAACTCCTTCATTAGACCTATAAATACATTGGCCCAAGAAAAGACCCCACCATAGTGCCAGGTTGCATTGCTTGGAGGAAGTATTGCTGAAAACAGCTAAATAGTGAAGTCATTTCACAGTCATCACTTCCCCAGGTCATGTTTGTGAAGCTAAGGAGGAGATTCCCTATTGGGCTAATCGAAAGGCTTAGGTAAGACACAATTGGACAGGTTTTATAAAAAAGAGAAGAAGCATATCTCACCTTTTTACTGAAATATTACAACAGAAGGCAGCTGGTATTTTTAGGAAAGTAGGAAGAACCTAAATACTGTGGCTATGGTTAAATGAGACACTAAAATTGGTGTTACAAATCCCACGTAGATCTCCATGTGAATACAGGACTAGAAAATACTGTTTCCTTTTAGCTAGAAGAAAACCTTAAAAATGACATGAGTTTGGTACCATGTTCTGGCTGAATTAACAGAAAGGACCTTAAATCAAATTAGTATTGCTGGGCAATGAAGCAGGGCAGAGACAGTGGAGCCACAGCCAAGTAAGATATGCCAAACTTAAAAGTTCAGATGCAAGGTAAGAGTTTAAAACTCAGTTCTGATCCATGCATAACCTACAGCGTTGCACATAGAAGAAAGTTCAGGGTGAGAACTGTCGTCCATAGTTTGTCTAAGAAGGGTCCAGGCATGGTAAAGGCCTTTAAAAAAAAGAAAGAGATGAAGAAAATGAGGAAGCAATAGCTGAAAGGAAGAGAAATGAGGACTAGAAATTTAGTGTAGACATTGCTTATCTATGGTTAAATAGATATGGCCAGGGCAAATACGAAGAAATAGTTGCCTGCAAGCTAAATAAAGGAAATAGTGACATGAAGGTTCCTTTTTTTGCAACCTGCTTATGGTATTTGCTAAATTCTCATTTACAAAGGAGCAGAAGAACAAGCTGTTAGCTACTGTGTCTCAAGCGAAGGAGGCAACACTTCAAGATGAGGTGTGGTAACTTCCAGGGAGGAGGCATACTTGGGAAAAGAAAATTTAATTTTCTAGAAAACAGATTCAAATTTTAACAGTTCCCCAGAGAGGTGATATTCTGCTTCCACATACTACATAGGCGAGGAAAGAAGCTAAACTCAAAAGATAAACTATCCTGTGAGAATTTTTCACTCAGCTATAATTAATACTGCAAAAAAAAATAATTCTGCTTTATCATACCTGTTGAATCCTTCCCTCCCAGGAGGACTGGCAATGCTTTCTCTTTAGGCACCAAAACCCCATGCGAAAAAATTGCAGGAATTCTTCAGTCTGAGTCAGGAGCACTCTTCTGAAGCAAATCAATTGATCATCCTCACCAACCACACTTTGTATTGCAGACTGATGCTAAACCTGAACATGCCCTGCAGGTCTTCATGCACTGTGCACCACCCACTAACTGCTGTTTAGTACTTGGGAGCAGACCAGGGCAAATCCAAAGCAATCCCCCTGAAACATACACGGTAAACACTGAGTCCTCTGTTCCTCCTGTTTTGCCATGTGAGTTTATCCCCACTGCATTGCTTTACTTGCATGTGTAGACACAGCCCACGTCTTTACTGCACTACTTGTGCTAGAATCCCTTGGATTATCCATATTCTGTATTACTTTATTGCCTCTTACATGTTACTTCCTCATTTGTGGAACAGTAGTTGTCCAAGTTTTGTAAAGCCACATCCAGTCTGTTTCTTCCCCTTTTATTGCAAATGCTGAATGCATTATAGAATCCTTAGAGTTGCCAGAGAGAGGAAAAATAAACCTAAACTTCTGTGGCTTTTACAATTAGCCATTAAAGAAACAGAAAACAGTGAATTTCCTCTATTGTTCATTGACATTTCCTGAGGTTTTACTTTGGAAGTATATTTGGTATTTCTACTCTGTTTGCACTCAGCCCATTTACTTCAGCACATAGCATTTGCTTTACCCAGCAACAAAATTAATGCTGTCACCTTCAGAGGGAGCTATACTTAATGTCTATACATTTTGTCTATGTATAAGGACAAATTATTTCAAATGAAGGAATAAAGTGTACAATTACAAAGAGGTTTAAATAACAGCATTCAGAAACAATTGGACTCATTTTATCAAGCATTCTGGCAAAAATAATTGCAAAAGTTTCAAAGGCTGCTTAGTTTTATAAACAATAACCTTGCTTTAATATAGTTTAAGCTGTTTAGCAACAATATGAGTTCATAAACTGAGTTAGAACAAGTAAATGAATTGAAGTAAACTGCTTGAACCAGTACATTTTAACCCTGGAAAGGATGACAGTAACTGGAAGCCCATTATAACAGTTTAAAAGACAGCTGAACCCTCTCCAGCTCTATGCGTCTGTCCCACAGAAGTCCTTGATGTGCACTTTGCTGGTTAGATTTCTTGCTTTGGGTGAAGGGGAAGTGGCAAAAGGCAGAAAACCATCAGCACTTGACTAACCCACATGGAAATCCAAAAGGAGATCATATAGAAAGCCAGCATCCATTTACACGAGTTGCCAATTGTACTGCTACATCCCCCAGGGGAGGTATTTCCTCAGTATTTGCCTTTTCACACCCTCTCCCCCACAGTAGTCGTACTGAGGGACAAACTTAATCACATTACCTCCCGTTCAGCATAGGCTGCCTTGTAGCTGCATTCGCCTCTGAAATAGTGCAATGCAAAAGTTTTTGCCTTACTTTACCTTGCAATACCTTATACATGTAGCTAAGTGTAGATATACTGACAATGAGACTTCTCAATTTCTCTTATTTGTCTAGTGTTTTCAAAACTGAATAAAGGCAATTCTGGATAAGGAACAGCTATTGAGGTCAACAGGTCCTGCCAGTCGGTAGCCTGAAAAGAAGGAAGTTACAAATCTGATGATAAAGGTTGTCTCACATATTAATTTAATCCAATGATTGCATTTGTGAAAGACATCCCAAACTGGCAGTTTAACATCCAGAAATGCATTTTCAAGCTATTCATGAGTGTGTGCAAGCTCCCACAGCATTTTTCTGGCTTACACGGATCTAACATTTGGTGATCATCAACTTAAGCTATCTTGTCCAGTTACTGTATTGTATTCATTACAAAAAAATTTTTATTGAACTGCTATAATAGGTATTCACAAGCGTGACTTAAAAGATGAGCCTGTTTAACACTTCAGGAGTTTTTAAAATACTGATATTCTCTTCTAAGTTTCAGCGCTGATAAATTGTACCTCAACTCATTCAGCATTTTATTCCACTTAAATATGTTTACGTCTCTCAAACATGAACAAATGAAAGCTCAGCTGACCACTTGCGCCTCAAAAAGAGAAACAGATAATGCTATTCATAGGGATATACTGAATGGATGAGTGCAAGAAAATGCAGTTTGCTGTTGCTGTGATCTTTGAACACCAGAAGCTCAGATTTATAATGTAGATGTAGCATACTTCATTAGACCAGCAGTCCTGACTGCAAGAAAATTCTCTGCCTACGCTAAGGGGAAACAAGACACTGACAGCAGAACTCAGCCCCATGACAGCCAGATTCTCATGGAAACAAATGAGAGCTCTGCTGGCATTGAGTCTGAAGGATGAATGTGGTCTCCAGACCACATTGCACTAAGACCTGATTTACACTGTCTTACACAGAGTTTAAAGTAGGATGCCTGTGAAGGGCACTTGGAGATTTAAACTTTGCCAGCCACACTGGTCATTGCTCATATATCTGATGCATATTTTTGGCACAAACATACAGCTTGTGAATTAATTTCAAAAGATGACTCTTTTAATGCAAGATAGATATGTGTGACCCGGTGTTAATTATGGATATCAGTCATATTTTTGTTTCACAATGGGGATCATGTCATCAACATAATACCAGGAGACAGCCAACAATTCTTTGATTCCAGTTATATATTTATTTAGGATAGTTTGCATTTAGATCCCACCAGTGATGGAGAAATGACACAGGATCCCATTTCATGAAGTCATGAATCATGTAAAGTTACAGAAGAAACAGAGATATGTAGCCCTATTTGTAAAACCATGCCATTCATGGTTAGTAGTACACACGTGTTAAGAGTCACATGAAGCTGATCTTTCCTTTACCCTGCTGGTGCGCACCAAACTGTGCAGCAGACATGCCAAAGGGTCATAGAAGATGTGGGGCATTCATGGTTTGCACGTTTCAGTCAATGCATTTGAAAAGATTAAAGTCAATCCTGTGGCATGCGATATCTGTGGACTAAATGGTTTCTTGACATCCATACAGGCTGGGCGGAGAATGGCTTGAGAGTAGCCCTGAGGAGAGGGACTTGGGGGTGTGTGTTGACGAGAAACTCACCATGAGCCGGCAGTGTGCGCTTGCAGCCCGGAAGGCCNAGGTTGCCCAGGGAAGTCGTTGATGCTCCCTCCCTGGAAGTATTCAAAGCCAGGCTGGATGGGGCTTTGGGCAACCTGGTCTAGTGGGAGGTGTCCTTGCCCATGGCAGGGGGGTTGGAACAAGATGATCTCTAAGGTCCCTTCCAACCTGAACCATTCTACCATTCTATGATTCTATGATTCTATGATTTAGGCTGCTTTATTATCTACCTAATTCATTGCTACTCCTTCCAGCTTTATAAACATAAGTATAGCTCAAACCATGTAACTGAAGTCTTTGCCTAGTGCGTTCCTTTGTAAGCATGTTCCCTGATGTTTAAGACTTTCTTACAGCTGTCTATTATAGAGTAGCAAATTCAATCATCAGGCCATTTTAAGGACTTCAAACTGCTATCTAGATCTCAGAGAGAGGAATAAATAAGAGAGAGGTAGGCACTAGGGTACTATAAGAATACAGGAAGTTTCTGAAAACTAAATTATATGTGTGTTCTGATGAATTAATTTCTAATGTGCAGCTTAGATTTCCTTTTTCTCTCCTCAGAACCTGGCATACAGTACATGACTACTTGTGCCTAAGAGAAGCAAATAGCTCCACAGATACTGAAAAAAATTGTAATTACAAGATCAGAAGAATAAGTAAATGCTTTCTTGTTGTATGAATAGTCATTATAAAATGAAACATTTAAACCTATCCTTTTCACTTTTTGAAGGTATTTAAAAAAATCCATGTACATCTTCATATATAAATAAAACATTCATGCAATCAGAACTCAGATTAAAGGGTTTTATTTTTTTATTTTTTTTTGTAATGTATAGCATGGATTTTTTTGTATATAATGAAGCGTGGATATTTCTGTATGAAACAAGTTTTCTTATCCTGCTAATTAAAAAACAAAGGATCGAATAAGACAAAGGTCCAAAATGACAGAATTCGATAATAAAAATCTTATCTATTGTACCTAAGTAGTATTTAGGAGCAGATATTCAAATGACAAACATGTTTGCATTCCAAGTAAAGCCAAATAGAAATCTAATTTTGATAGTTCTATGTACCAAAAGCCTACTAGATTCTAATGATGTGAAAATTAAAAGCACAAATGGCTTTACTAAGAAAATATTGCAGCCTTGTAAACCTTCTGTAAGTGACAGATCAACGTCTTCAAGCAGGGACAAAGTGAATCCATTAGATGAAATACTGCCATCATTACCTATTTTTAGCAGTAATAATAAATACAGTCATTATGATGATGAATAACTAATGAAATGGCAGGCCCAGGAAACAGCGTTGCAAAGCTTTCAAGAAATTAAAGTCAGATCCTGGAACTGTAGGTGTTACCAAACCAACTCTTATTTGCCTACTTATTTCAGCAGGGCTTTTCAAATACTGCATATCCAAAAGCTCAATGTAAAATAAAAAAAAAGTACCAAGCTAGAAGGAAAAACACATTACAGCACAGTAGACATCACACCCAGTGATAATCTGGCATTTAAAACAATTTGTGCTAAGAAGATTGCCACAGACCCTACTGTTTTACTATTATACGAAACTAAAATATGTTCCATAATTAAAGAACACTTCAAATAATGCTTTAATACAGGGGAGTCTTGAATCATCCACTCTCCCTAGGACTTGCTACATTCTATTTATGTTTCTAATCAGGCATGAGGTAGGTACAATAAAACTGATAAATGGGACATACTTTTGCACTGATTAAATGATCAACAAAATAGCATTACTATGCTTTCATTTACTATGCCAGCCCAGTGACAAAAAAAAACATTTAAAATGTTATCCCACCCTCTAATGATATTTTAACCACTTACAAACTTTGATGAATTTTTCAGAAGTAGCTGTGTAGAAGAAAACTCTTTTGGAGACACAGTGCCAATCTGGGAACTTTTTGATATCTAACTTTCCACCTGTTTTATGGTTTGTTTTATGAACCTGCCTGAATATCTGAAAGATACCGGGATGTTAAATCACAAAATAAATGCTTGATTTTTAAGAACAGATGAAGTACAATATCATGTAAATGATCAAAGTCTCAGCAATATGTTTGTTTTTAACCTAAATATAACACTTTAAAAAATGAGGGTGTCTACTCAATATGCTTTCCTTTCACTTAATCTGCCATCATGACAGAAGATTTGATATTGCTTTGTGACTGACTTGGCCTGTACTGGGAGCAGTGACGTAGGATTCTGGGAAGAATGGAGAAAGAAGGAAGGAAAACACATCTGTATGGACTGCCTCGAAGAATTTTGGATTTTTTAAGTGACCTATTTTATAGAGAACTTCTTCTAAATCTTTTTTTTCCACATGAGGTATTTTGTTATCTAATCAGGTGTAAAGTTAATTCCCAATTCTAGCACTGTTGTTCCTGCTGACTTTCTTTGAACAGCAAGTTTCAATGGCGTAAAAATTGTCTCACCTTATTAGTGTCTACAGTAAAGTGTAATATTCATTGGATAATGACACATTAAAGGTGGTCTGAATAATCCACTGAACATATGAGGGCATTGTTTTAGTTTAAATATTTCTGAAAAAGTTTATATTAAGTATGATAAAATTATATGAATGTCACTTTTGGTTAATATTTCAGGTAAATAGAGTTATTTTTTTCACAAAATAATCAACATAATATTTAGAGTTTTTGCATTTTGAGGGGAGTGTTTTCATTATTTATGGATTAATATGTAATGGCTCCATTAACTTTAGCATTACAGCATCATTCCAGCCCCTAAATGAAAAAGCTTTGAGTATGGTGTATTTCATTATGTTAACATGAAGTATGAATAAATGTATCTTGCAGCTAATAGTATTATCTAAAACACTATATACATTTAACACACTTCAATGATGTCACTACCTAGTTCCAAACATTAATATTAATATTAATGTTATCCTGAATGATATCTATCCGAATTTAATTTAAATAGTCCCATAACGTATGTGCCTTCCAGTCTGAATCATGTAAACATTCATACCATCAAGTTTATTTTCCTTTTGCACTTAAGCAGAAATAAAATAAGTGGGAAGGTGGATAAATCTCGCCATCTCCCAAGATGTAACATTTTCTTTAGTTGGTTACATGGAATACAGATGCCTACATCTCACTCTAAAGTCAAGGTCAAGCAGATTAACACAGTAATGTGATATCCTTTTACTAGGAAAATCTGTATTTCCTGGCCCAGACAGAATATTCAAGTCATTTTGTACTATGCAGTAAGTACAAAGATACTCAGAAAACTGTTTTAACCAGTGGTGGGAAGACCTATGGCTGTGGAAGATCCTGTAACGATGGGTTGATTCCCCATAGAATGACAAGGAGGAAAATAATGTCATTAAGGCTGTCTTCATTTCTATGAGACAGTCTTCTTGAACCTCAGAAGAGGCTGGGAGCAGCCAGCTTTGGAATAAACCAGTTTGCCTTCCTCCTTGGTCTATTCTACACGTTCCATATATCTAGCAAAGGATCTAATTCCACATATTCAGAAATTGCATAGATCTAAACAGCATGCATGTACCACAAGAAACAAGATTTTAGTAGGTCAGTCTGGTATATAGAAAAATTGATGTATTTTAGCATGCTTTGTTTTCAATATCTTCATAACTATGAAGACATAGTTCAGGAGTTTTGTCAGAAAGGTAACAAAATAACAATGAATTTTTCTCAACAGGTAGTTAGATAAGACAAATACGTCTAGACATTGCATTCAGTCTTGTCTGCACGTAAGAGAAGCATCATGCATTCTGAGAGGACATTGAATGAAGTAATCCCAAATTGCCAAGTAACTTTAAAATAAATAGTTATTTTGTTTCATCAAAGTGTGAATGGAGTTAGTTTGAAGAATGTCACAAAGACAGAGACAAGGGCTAGTGTAAATCACTGTGAACATGAACTGGGAGAAAATATTTAAAAAACAGAGCAGAGAGTTCCCATTTTAGTGATTAGTTAGGATTTTGAGTCCTTTTCATTATTTCTGTAATATTTTCTTCATTTCTGAGCGATAAACATCTGTGACTGGTTGAGATTATTATTCCTCTTTTTACTTGCTACTTCATGTATACTAAATATAAATCTCTGGAGATGAAAATGCCATGGTATCCACAGGGTTAAAATAAATGTTTTTATATTCCTCTTTTTCTTCCCATGGATTATGACTTCCCCAAGGTGAAGTTTCTCAGAAAGATTCTAATTTGTAGCTACAGAAGCTTTGTCCCAAGCATGCAAAATCTTTTATATCCTAAACTCATATTGTATCAGGTAGAATGAAATCAATTGGATGTGTAAATTCCTTAAATAATAGCAAATGGAGCAAATTGAATTTCAAAGGGAAAAAACGGTGAACCTGAAAAGCAGTGGTACGAAGGTCATCAGCAGAATTAACAAAAAAGTCTGGCAAAGTTACAGTTAGGCAGTCAGTAATACTCTATTGATCAGACTTTCTCAATCAATGATGCTGTGCCTAGATTATTGATGCAAAGGTATTAAGCAAAATTTTATTTCAGCTAACTTGTTGGCTCAGATGTCAACTGAAAGTCATTTCCCCAGTCAATCAAAGATACAATAAATCTGAGCAGAGCTAGTTCTTCAGCACCTTTGTATACACTATGCTTTCCAACTATATAATGAGCTTTGAAATGGCAACCCTTAAAAGAGTATTTTAACAAGGAAGAGCAAAGATACAGCCTTTCCAGAAAAAACACAGAGCACCACAGCAGGGACTAAATCAGGAATGGAAAGAAAGAGATGTTCCAAACGACAAGGGGAATTAGCAGGTTACATCAGAAAATGTCAAAATCTAAATCTGTATTTACAGCTGGCTTACAGAAAGGTAAAGTTTCCCCTTATTCCTCCCTTGTTCATGTCAGAAAGTCCTCCACTCCCACAGTGGTCTCTGCTAAAGGAGGACCAAGAGCAGAGCATGTGGGTTACTGCAGAACAGGGAAGGAAAATTAAAGGAAAAGAATGGAAAGCCCTTCAGAGGGACTGTCATTGGCAGTTCAGACAGTGCACATTCATCCTAGGGTTGGTTTTGTTGCTGACAGTCTTCCCAAAAGCTTAAATTTAGGTTTGCTGAAACTTGTGTATAATCTAGGAGGAGTCTATAGCCTAGAGGTGAATATGCACAGCTTCATGGAAATGCACACGTTCATCAGTACAGAGTATTCTCACAAGCTATTTTCAACACTGTTGCCAAAATTCAATGTGACAATATGTGTGAGATTTGGATTTCACTGAAGCTTCTTGTTTTATGGTCTTGTGCTCAGCATGATCTTAAAAATGAGGCAGTCATGCAAAAAAATAACAAATGTATATCACTGGCAGATCCAGAAAGAGAGAGGGGTGCACTTGCAACAATGGTTACATGCCTCACTTGATTTACATATCAGTCACAATATACAGGAACATTTGCCATAGTAAACTAAAAAGAGTACTAAGAAAGTGTGTGCTTTTGCAGTTCTTGTTATTTTACTGAAAGATGCTGTTGACTTTAATATCTTTAAACCAAATTCCATGTAATATAAGAATCAAAAGAAAATGCAACCAAGTTTTATTTTATACCCTTTTTCCTTTCATTATCAAAGTGAGCAGACTTAAAGTTACAGAAATTATATTGGACAGAATTCAGAAATGTTGAATTCCAAAGAAAAATGTCCATCCTAAAAGTAAAATTTGCTTATGAATGAAAATAAAGATAAAAGGCTTTAAGAAATTAAAAAGAAAAAAGGAAAAAAGAAATATACTTGACAAACCATTTGGTAATATTTTCTGTCATCTGAAGTGTGATCCATTTGATCCATTTCTATAAAACCTGTCTTGCATGGTGAATTCCTAAGGAGGTTTTTAGAAAGAAAATATATTTGTGTACATTGAAACAAATTCCAGAGAACCTACTTTGATTGTACTTTATTTGCAATGATATTTTTCCTTTCTTTTACTAAAACTTATGTAAGACTAGGATCTGGGAGCTGCAACCATTGAAATACTATATCAGTAGTCAAAAACATTTCAGAAATTACGTTTAATTTCATTGAATTCCTTGGGGGGAAAATAAATTAATTGACAATATGTTGTCAATTGATTTTGACAAAAATAAAGAAAAGGAAAGATAAAACTTCTCACTTTTCAGAAATATCGTGGCAAGAAAAAGTCAAAAGCAGGTTGATGCTGGGTCTGTAACCATAACTTGAGGACAGACAAAGCAGAATATTCATATATAAAGATATCTACCCAAGCCATATCTGACTCAGACTGTTGTGGTAGACATCTTTCTCATATCTGGGTTTTGATCGTGTTAGCCTCCTTTATGGATCCATCTACCACCTCCTACTTCATTATGTTCGATTGTCAATCTTAAATACCTTGCCTTCAATTTCAAGAGCTTCTGTGATCTATTCATATCACTTTTTTTTTTTTTTTGTAGAAATACAAGCTTCCTCTGACCAGCCCATGATAGAACTCCACACTCCTCAGACCCATTCTCAGAGCTCCCTCTTGATCCTCATTCCAGGTCTTCCAGCTGGGCCTTTACCAACAGGCACAGCAAGAAACACCTCAGCAGTTAAGGGCACCAGAATTACAAAACCACTACTATTTTACTACTTTTTCCTCAATGGTTGTTTTCTGTCTCTTGACTTGAAGTAGACATACACAGGTCTTTGACACCTTTCAGTCTTTATACAACACTTACTCTAATGAATAGTTTGTTTGTGATCAAGTTACCATGATCAGCAACAATACGAATAACACCATATGCAACTATCTTTGCACAGACCTTTCTTCTTTCTGGCCTTTGTGTGTGATAGCCAAGCAGAATCGTGTTCATAAGTAGTCATTACTGACAGTACCAAATAGATACAATTCCCTAACTTTGGACCGAAAGAAAACCCAAAGAAAATTATTAAGTTTAGCCAATTGGATATCCAAAAGCAGCAAAAGATCCAAGAGGGATCCCATCCAGATTGTAAATTACAATCCTAAAGGTGCAATTATTATTTCTATCATTTCTGATTGCCTCACAGAGAGTACAAAGACACTACTTCTGAATTTCAAAAATAAATACAGTTCTTATCTCCATGGTTCTTCTCCTCCTCTTTCTTCTGTGCTAATACTGTTATTGGAACAAAATTTTAGAAACCATCATATCAATTGGATATCTAGAAAGTTCTTCCTCATCTCCTAAATTTAATTTTATTTTAGCCTGTTCCTGCTGTCATCTTCATTTCAACTACTTGTTCAACTGTGAGAAATGTTTATTTACTATAAACTCTACCGCTTTCTCCTTTGGATTACTGTGGTGGTTTTTTCTCCTCATCTTCACCCCGAGGTTTTTTGCCAAATGTTCTTCCCTCACTGTGTTGTTGGGTCACTGAAAGTTACATTGAGTAGACAGGAAGAGTCAAACAACCCTCCCCCAAAGATTTTTTCATGTTTTGCTTCTTGGCCTTCATAAGTCTGACAAATGCCTCACAGGAGAAAAGTGGCCTCATTTTTTCTTCCACTGTGTGGGGTTCTTTTCTGCATGTTTTTTTTTTTTTCCTATGAGTTAGAAACTGATTCTGTTTTTGTCAAAACATGTGCAAGTACTTTTTTATCTGCTTTAATAGTACTAAAGCAATAACAGCTTCTCTGCCACCGCTACCTGCATCCTTTTTCCAGTGGTAATTACATTGTCACTATTTTTTTTTCACCTTTACACAGTTGTAAATATGAGGCAACTTCAGTGAAGCATAGAATGAGAATTGGGGAAAAATCTGTGTAGTGTATCTGTTTGTGATTAACCACCATGTTTCCACATGTTGTATTCCTGCTTGAATTCAAGCAGTCTATGGAAACCTGATCAGCACTGTAATTACGGCCTGCTTGAATCAAGTCGGTCAAATAATGTCAAAAACAATTATTTTCTTTTCCAAAGGGCACTACAAGTTTGGGAATACACAAGAGAAAATGCAGATCTCTACATGTTAACAGTTTATGTACCAATCTTAGAGTATTCACTCCTTGATTCTTCTTCAATTGGCAATGATGGGACTTGAAAAATACATTGACACTTTTTCACTAGGATCATTGTTGGTTTCTTTTTTAATACACAAACTACAGTTTTATGATATGATGCTCTGCTGCAGATCATCTTTCTAATATGCTTCACTGACTGGAAGAAAAGCTAAGAATAAGGAGAAATGAGTTGTGTTAATATAGATGTGCAGCCAAAAAACAAACACAATAAAACTAACAATATCAACAAATGCAGCTGAATTTCAGAGGCACTGAGTTTGTTGGGATTTTAAAATGCTCAATATTTTTAAAAAGTCAGAGTATCTACAGAATTTGAGCTAAAGGTTACTGTTCAGGAAATGAAACTTATTTATTTCCATGTGCAGAGGATCAGGCCAATCACTCTGGTGCCTGATGATAGAAAACAAAGTTTAAGTGCCAAATGTGTTTTGTTTCCTTGCCAATCTGGAGCAGGATTATCTGTAGAAGTTAATATTTTTTAACCTGAGCAAGACTTGTAGAATTAAGCACAGAATAAATCAAGGTGCTAAATAATCATTTAACAGCTACAGAATAGTTCTACAAAAGTCTCAAGAGATTAAGTATCTGTGTAGTTAACAGAATTATATGTAGAATAATTTATATTTTCGTTACGTACACATTCCTATGCTTTTCCTGATGAGAATGCTTAGATATTCTTACAAACTTGTGTTTTTAAAATTATTTTTTTTGAAGATCATTGGAGGTATTGAAGAAGGTACTAGTGTGAAACTTCTGAATCAAATGTTCCCTGCAGAAGCTTCCAGATAAAATAGATCCAACAGAGCACTTAGGTCATAGATACATAGATCTTTAGTAGTCAACCTGAGAGGATAAATCCTATTTTATGATTTCAGGTGTTTAATACAATCCGATGCCTTTGACTAATTCAAACAATGATTTATTGAACAGAAGGAGAACAAAAACCAATTCAGGTTGCCAACTTCATGTTTCTTATTCTTACCTTTAAGGCCCATCACATATCTATACCTGTTACCTATATTTTTCTTGTAATATTTGCCTTGCTTTTATAAGAATCATCTTGCTTTCTTTTCTCCAAACTATCTTTACTCCTACATCTATGATGTTTCAAGCAAACACTTCAATCTGGTAACAGCAACAGGTCTGTATCTTTGTGCCACTCAAGAACTGATAGTTTAGTGGTTCCTACAAGCTCAGGAGACAGGCAGAAAATAGTTACAACAGTTTATTTTTTACATTGAATGCAAGATTAAGTAGTATGAGGATGAAGATACATATTTATACTTATGAAGAGAATGCAGTATATTTCAAAATGTGAATGTACAGATTTTGCAGTGTAAGTTTTCATATATACGTGTAAATATATGTTGATATACACAGATGCGTATTTAAGTAATTTTCTGTTAATAATAATACTACTGCCTTTTGAGAAAACTTGTCACCTTAGTCTGCAAACTCTTTAGAATAGAGAATATCTCCTTATATGCTTATGCATTTCTCTGGGAGATTAGACCATGACCCTTTTCAGAGAACTCTGGTCATTACTACAATAGTAAAAAGTAGTTTTTGTATGAGTTTTTGCCTTAAATCACTTTTCTTTTTCCAGGAATTTATATGTATTCATTAGTTCCATTCTACACATAAAATTGGATATAAATATTTTAAAAGGTTTATGTGCTGCACGCTTGTACATACTGTTCTACCGACACAGAACTATTTGCTGTCTCTGATACATGCACAAACATACATGATACAATGGCATTATTGTATCTGTAAGGTCAAATATTCAAGCTTTCATGCCATGAAAACTGTTGCTTCTAAAGACAACTGTGATAAAAGCACTTGTTTACCTTTAGAAATTCTACAAAAAGAAAAAATTGTGTACAAAAATTGTGTGGATTCTAGGGATAGAATGAAAGACATAGCATCATATGGTGACCACATGGATCCCATTTAAGCCATCTTCTGACAGGTCTCTGCAATCATACTCTACCCATTTAAATTCCTTTGTGCAAGATAAATGTCTTATTCTATTACAGAAAGTGGTGCTCTAAAAGTTTGGCGACAATAATAATGAAGACCTAGATAATATTATATGATACACTATTAGTGGAATGTGAATGGCAGTAATAGAATCTGTGATTAAATACTTGATTAACTACCTAATTACTTGATTAACATTTTGACATATTCCTTAGCCTGTTACTTTTGTAAAAAAAATAGCTATGAATTTGCTATCCTAGAGAAATCTTCAGCACAGTCACCAGTCGAAGTATCTACCAATCGAAGTATCTACCAATTGAAGTATCTGTGGCTGTCTCAACCTATACACAAATTGCCTTTTCCTGGTGAGAAATTTAGGACAATTTCATTATTTCTCTTTAATTACTGATGATGAATGGTCCAAGTATGCACAACTCTTAACCGACGATGATATATGCAATTACCATTTAAAAAAACATTTGCGTTACGGACTAGGGGATCATTCCAACAGTTAAACAAAGTCAGTTTATCTGCATACTGGGAAGCATTACAAGTGTGTTATGAACACTAAAATTTTAGTGAATAATAAGATATAAAACATGAAAATAAAATATTCCACCCATCCATTTAAGGGTATCTGCAGAATTATAACAACTGGGGATTGGCTACTGACAGGCCTAGACTAATTTTCCCTGTTGTCCCACTAGGAAAGAAAATCTGCCCTTCAGGGAAAGATAGCTGACACTGAGTGTATCCTCTGAGTATAATTTTCAAAGAAGAAGTGAGATGTCCATGACTAAGACATTAACTGTTTTTTGGAAGTATCACAGAGTATCTCTGCCATAATTTTTTACTGAGTTAATCTTAAGAGTCGATCAAGTAAAGAAAGAAATTCTGTAGGTCACTGATGAGTATATACAATAACAACAAAAAATCTACTCAGAATTCACACAAATAAAAGAAATTAAAACTGTAGCATACTAGGAAAGAGCCTTCTGAAGCGTGCAATGAGATTCAGAAAGTATTTTAATTTCTGTTAGAAGCTTTATGGTGAGAGTACAGTCATATTAAAAATGCATAACAATAAAGCATAAAACCATTTCCTCATTGCTGGCATTTATGTGAAACCACTTACAACCATTCAAAATACTAATATCCTTTCTTACCTAGCAATTAATGCTGCACTATGGATTCAGTATTCTGTACACTAGAAAACAGCATTGCCACCCTGCAGTGACTCACTGTACACAACAAAGTTCTCGATTTTAAGTTACTGAAATGAAAAGTCATGGTTAAGTTTCACTGTAAAATCATGTTAAAATCCATAAACAATTTCAAATGTACATACCACAGATACCAGAGAGCAATTTTGAGAGTCGGAGATACATTTCTTGAAATTTCTGCTCTCCAATTTTTCCAACTCATTTTATCTAAGAGGATTATTTGAAGCAAAAATGCGTGCTTTTGAAAAAGGACACAACAGACAAGCTCTCAACTCCCCATAAAAACAACTAAGTAGATACTCTTCCCATGTCCCTGGGCACTCCACTACTGGCCCTTAGGCCAGTTCCTCATTTAACTTACACAGGGAGTTTCTTAGGAAGACCACTGGACTACCACACTATTCAAAAATAAGAAAATAAATAGAGCAAGTAGCTTATTGTTTAAGCTTTCACACAAAATGGATTCCAATAGTAATCTTGGCTATACTACCATGCATGCCCAGGAAAACTGCTATGTGTAGTGTACAGGCCCAGATTCCACTGAGTTAAATTTTACTCTGATCCAACGAAAAAGTCTAACCTGGTCTATACGAATGATAAAGTAACTGATAGCCACATGGAATAGGACAAAAACAAGAAATCTGAGCTCATTTTGTCAACGTAACAAGCAAATTGTTTAAAATCATTTTCTTTTACAGTTTTATTTTCTTGATTATTGCATCTTATGGGCCAGTCATGCTGAAAGATTACATCTTGCCTAAATTGTAACAATCAGCCTAGTCGTTGGAGAATTAGTTACATCTAAGTTACTAGTAAAAAATAAAATTAAGTATTACAGATTATTCTATTCTTTTGTTGTGTCCTGTCTCAACAAGACTTTATTGTTCTGAGAAAGAATTCAGGAATTAAGGGGGTATATCCTGAATAAGAAGGTTTCTGACCTTGAAATCTACTTCTTCAAGGAAAGCAACACTGGCATATTTTGTTGATTTCTTGTACCTCGTTACATTTTTCAGTTCAAGGTATCTCTGAAAGATGCAAAATCCTAGCTCATGAAGGGAAGCTTTCAGTTTGGAAATGCAGTGCTTCGTTTGTTCATGGATTGGTCAAACATTTGTTTCACAATTCACTCAGTAAGCATAGTCAGAAACTCCAGACACATGTTCCAGCCCAGAAGACTTTGTGCTTATGTTCAGGAGGATATTTTGTTTTTATCTGTCCAGAGAAATTTCTGTTATGACTGTTAGGCTTTTGTATATATATACATATTTGCATTATCCCACTGATGCATACACACTCTGCCTTCAGTGTTACAAAATGCTGTTCACTGTAACATCTTCTTCCCTAGGAGTAACCATATCCAGATTCATTTTCCAGGCAGATGGACAGTTTAGTTTCATTATTTTTGTCTACCTTTCAGAAGATATTAACAAATAAACAAATCACTCATAAAAAAACTATTAGTCACCCCACACGGTACAAAACTGCTATTGACAGTAAATTACTCTGACTACTATTGGTTTTATGTCTTCTAACTTCAGAATTACCTGCTGATTCTGACACTGCCCCTCTCTCCAGTGGTGCCACAGTCTCTACTTTAGCAGTGATCAAATTATTCTTGTGTTTTTCTGTAAATAACCTTGCCTGCAGAGATTCTGGAATTACTGTTTGAAGACCCCAAAGCAAACAATTATTCTCAAGAGACAGTTCTGATATAGGATATAATGTTTCAACAGAACATCTGACAAATAGTTGATATGAAATAAAGTATATTTTTGAAGAAAACTGTTTTTTTCTCCTTGTCCATTTGACATACGACAGAATTTGATGTCAGAAATGAAGGATTCCAAGATCTTTTTTTTTATTTTGTGTCCTGTTCTGTAAGATAAATACACCGATGATGATAGCAATGAAAACATTAAGAAGAATCTTACTGTAATATCTGCCACTAATGACTTCCTAACCTGCTCTTCAGGCTTTGTGATGCCTGGCCACCTCAGAAGTTTCATCTGGAGAACTTTAAACTACCAACAGCATGTTGATCCCAAGCATGATTTCATACCTGATTTCATACTGGATTCAGGGCTACTTCTGAAGAGGCTGCCTCAGTGGAGGAAGGAAGTAGAAGTGCTAGTTTATCTGTGATATTGTTACTGGGTGGAAAAAGTTCTGCTGGTAATGGAACGCTTTGAGAATTTCAAATTAAAGATTCAAATCACTGTAATATCAGGTCTATAGTCTGTAGTTTTGCTCCTCTGCAGTTCTGAAAGTCTCTAAGAAAAACATTTATTTCTATATATAGCAAAAAAAAAAGTAACATAAATAGCAATGCAATACACAGAAAAGATCAACAAGATATGAAAATGTACTTAATATGACCTTAAAAATCTAAAATCCAGGTGATATAGATGCTCAGCCCCAAGTTCACTTGTACTAAGGCCTACTTTTGGAAAAAAAAATGGAAGTAATTGAGAGTATAACAGAGACATATGTGGACAAAAACAAAAGACATGGGAAAGGTTGCAAGAAAAAAAAATGTTAGCATTAAGAGGCAATTTAGGAAGTATAGATGAAGACTAAGTATTGTTGTTCATTCTCACTCAATCAATAGTAGTAGGAAACGGAAATAGGATTATATATTCTATTCAGAGCAAGAGGACACAGAGTACCTGACTGAACAAAGACTGAATCCCCTCCTGTCTTGTAATAGGAGATTATTCAGCTTGTCAGAACAATGTACTCCAAAAGAAAATAAATTCATATGACACTGAAATTAAAATGATACGTAACATTTTTTCTTTTTGAAAATAAGAAACATTTCAAAACACTCGTGAAACACTTTTTCATTTATTTTCTCAAATAAATGTTGAATTAATTTTGTAGAAGAAAACATCAAATTTACAACTGGAAGAGCAATGCATGACATGTCTACCACTTTTTAGAATACAATTGTTGGCTATAACTGAGCATTTCCAGCTTGCTAGAGGCTGACAATCTGTAGCACATATGGAATAGAAACCTGCTATTAAATATCTAAGAAAGAATTTTGCTGTTTGAATCTTTATATAACTTTTGCTCTCTTGCCTGACTTAGTTTGGTCTAAAACAGTGTTGAAAGTTTTTTCCTGTCTCTGTCATCTCACAAAGCTTCATGTATCTCTCCCTGCATAATTCTTGATATGCTATTCCTGGAACTATTTCTCCAACACCTAAATTTGGAACAGATATTTTATTTTTGCTCATTTTTCCTATGGCTCCTTTTTTTGAAAGGTAACATCACAGGAGTCAACCGGAGTAGGCTTGCAACTTGTTCACAGTTCCAAATATTCTTTCCACTGTTTGTGGAAAAGGTTAGGTGTCAAGGAATACATATCAGTCTACATTTTGGACAAAATCCTTTCCCAGTATTTACTGAAGAGAAGGTAATTTTCATATACTAAAATACAATACCAAGAAATCTCTCCCATAGATAAATGCTTCATTCTTTTCCAGTGGTACCAAACCAAGATACTTCCATTCCTTCCTGATATCTGAGAGGAATACTGCAACCTATGATATTTTTGCAACTTTGCCATTGATTAACTAAGCTATAAGTGTCGCTCTTAGCAACTTACCAAGGTTATAAAACCACTGTGAAATTTATTTAAAATTTCCCCTTTTCCTACAAGGAAAAACTACATATATTCCTCACATAATGTCTGTCCTTTCCCAAGGTGGTTGATATGTAACTTAGACTCAAGGTGAAAAACAACCTGTTAGAATATTGCATGAAACAAATTGTCAGCTTAAAAAACAAACAAACAAACATATGAACAACAAAAACAAACAAACAACAGCAAAAAACAATGCCCAGGAGTACATAGGACAAATAACAGAAGGTCAAGCTGTAAGTACACTGACAAGTCTGGATCAGGAAATACTGCATGGGAGGGGAATGGGAGTATTTCAACTTTATGTGCCAATCTTCAGCTGTGCAGTTCCCATAGGGTGTATTCTGCCACCGTTACTCATGTCAAGTAATATATTATTCTATGAGGTGTTCCTGCTGACTTCTATTTTACTTGATTTCATCCCACCTAGTCATAGACAGGAATTCTTTAGCATCAGAAAGTGTAACAGATAGATGTCCTTGGCCCAGACTGAGATATCTCTAGTTCCTCAGCCCGTGATAGACATGTACAGAATGCATACATGATAGTTGTATTTTTGATTCATTGATTTCAGTACTATTTTGGAATAATATATTGCTCAGCCTTTTTCAGACATTAATGGAACATTAAAGTGTAAGCTGTGAAGAGTGTGCTTATACTCGAGATCTCTCATATATACTACTACCACAAAAAAAGGTAATTACCTAGAAAAGAAGGGACAATGCATGAACAGAATCATAGAATATCCCAAGTCAGAAGGGATCCACAAAGATTGAATCCAATTCCTGGCTCAACACAGGGTCACTCAAAAAACAAACCATATTTCTAAGAGCATTGTCCAAACACTTCCTGAACTCTGGCAGCTTGGTGCCATGACCACTGTCCCCAGCGGCCTCTCCCAGTGTCCTTCCAGCCTCTTCCAATCACCCTCTTGGTGAAGAACCTTTTCCTAATCCCCAACCTGACCCTCTCTTGACAAAGCTCCATGCTGTTCCCTCAGGTCCTGTCACTGTTATCACAGAACAGAAATCAGTGCCTTCTCCTCTACTTTCCTCATGAGGAAGCTGTAGGCCACCACAAGGCCCCCCTCAGCCTCCTCTCCTCTGGGATGAACAAACCAAGGGATGCTTCTCATACATCTTGCCTTCTAGATCCTTCACTATCTTTGTAGCCCTGCTTTGGATACTCTTTAATAGTTTTTTGTACTTCTCATATTGCGGCACTCAAAACTGCACGAAGTGCTCAAGGTGAGGCCTCACCAGTGCAGAGCAGAGAGGGACAATCCCTTCCCATGAGCAGCTAGCAGTACTGTGCATTATGAAAGAGCAGGTCCCCTTCAAGTAATTCTGAACTTAGCATTGTCTAAGAAGAAAAAGACTGGAAAATATCAGACCTTCTCGTAAGTCTGGAGCCTAGCACTTGTGTAAATTATTATGAATGGCTTAATAGTTTTCAGGGGAATTTCATTGCAGTTCTTGTGGGTTTTTTTGTTTGTTTTTCCCACTTTTAAAAAGTTGAAAGTTGTCAATCGAGCTTTAGTCATCTTGTATTATTCTGTTGCTTTTCCCAGCAGAATTATCATTCTTTGACCAGCATTAGCAGTGTCATATCAAGTTGGATGATAGTCATGCGAGGAAGAAAGCCTGGGCCATGAGAAAGAAAGCTGCAGAGGCAATAGCTAGACATCAGGAGTTCTACTACAGGGCAACTGAATTAAATTGTAAAGAAACCCAAATCTTTGGAAGAGATATCCTTATGGGAATTGATGTCAAAAAGTCACTGTTCTTGCAACCATGTAGTCAAATAGGCTTATCACAGCAGGTAAAGCTCTTCCAAAGACATGTGAGTTATCATAATTCTTCTTTTTTCCCCTTGAAAGAAAGTGAGTTATTCTTGATGAAATTGTTTCAGTTTCAAATAAAACAAAATCAGTCCAAGATTGTTTCAGAGTTTAGAGAGCACTTTCTTAAATGTGTTTCACAAACCAGTAAAGTATATGTGGAGCTGTTTTAGTGCTACAATTTCGTGTTTTTTGAATTAGCATAAAGGGTTGGAATTATTCAAAGATGGAAGTTAGCCTTAGCGCTGAAGCCTAATTAAGCTTACCTAAGCAGTTATGTTGTTTTGTTTTTAGCACGGGAGAAAAAGGGTGCTTTGTTGTGTAATTAAGAACAGTAAGTCCCTAAACAATATTGGCAAAGCTGTTATCCATTCCAAGGAGAACTGCACATCATCCTCTACTGCATAGCATTAATTGTTAGATGAGAAAGTAGATTCCTATATTGTGTAGTGTAGCACTTTTTGCATCAGTACTAGCAATCAGAAAATATTTTTATGTTTTAACAGCATGCATTTTTAATAATCCCAGGACTTATCTCTGCCAATAAATATAATCTGAAAAGAATATCTAGACCCTGCTGGTTGTTTGCTTACTAATCCGTATGCCTTAATTTGGAGGTTTTCATCTTCCTGGTAAAAAGGGACTTTAAATTGACTTGTGTTTATCTATACTTTACAATTTTAGTTGGCAACATTGCCTGTCCAGACACTCAAAAATCAGAAAATTTACATGAAATGTCATTTTTTCTCTTTCTCTGAATTTTCATTTATTCTTGGATGATGTTTTCAAGCTGTTCTCCACAGCTACAAAAGCTAGACACATGCACATTTTTAAATGAAAGGTGAGAATCTCTTGTTATCACTTGTGTCCAGCAGCTGGTACTTGAAGTACAGCATCAAATACTGCAATACTTATGATAAAGCAGTGAGAACCAGCAGGAGTGGGTTTATTTGGTAACATGGGTTGTTGGTAGAGAATTGTGTTCAGCAGTAACTTAAAAAATAGTTTCAGTGTGAGATGGGATTTGGTTTCTGTGAGTGTTTTCTAAAGGAGCTTGACAACATCTGTTTCCAAATTCTTTTTTATTGTTGTTGTTAAAGTGAAAAGACTATATTGAAAGGACCTAAAAATACTGTCAAAGGTGCAGAATCAGCATCCTGGCATACCAGAAAGGAAGATATTTTGAGTGTCCATTTTGCTTTGTCATTAGATGTTTGTTAGTTATGTGCAACAACAGGAAGTAGAAGTGGCTGGAAAACACTGTCACTTTCATGTTTTAAGTCTGCGGAGTACAAAGTTGCTTGCGTGCATCTACAGGAACTGCAAATTTTGAGATATTCAGGAGGAGGGCAGAGTCAGTTCACCAGCTGTACAAGGTATTTATAAGGCCTAATCATAGAGTATTATAGTAGTTTCTATTACAGAACACTGAAAGATCCATCCCCTAGCAAAACAACAGGCATAAGAGGACAAAGAACCCCAACATTTTTTGGTCATGTTCTAACCCTCTTTACATTGCGTTTACTGGTAGGAGTCTGGGGACCATCTAGGAGCTTATAGTAAAATTAAATTGGTTGCTATTTTCTGCTCTTTTGTTTGCTGATACACGTGCGGGATGTCATTTCAGTTGGATGAGAGTGGGAAAAAGGAATGGTTAATCTTGCTGCCAATTACATTGCTTACAAGGTCAAAATTTTCAGTGATGTTTAACACTGATCTTTGCTTATAAGTTATCTAACAGTTCCCAGCAATTCCTCCTTTCCTTTGACCTCACCTCAACTGTTTTTTTTTACAAAGATGTTTTAGCGACAATCAAAGAGAAACTGAAGTGGGTAACAGCTACTGCTAGAAGATGATTCTACATATGCTCTTCGTTCTTGGACTTTATTGTCAAGTCATTATCAAGACTCAGTCATTGATACTCATTAAGGCCAAGCACCTTTTCTTAATGTTTGGGCAGAAATTAGAAGAAAACACCTTAACTATCATGGAAAATATCAACTAACTGATACTTAGAAGTAAGTGATTTTTCCAAATTAACTAACAGTGTACTTCAGATATGCTAATGAGTAATAAGCTGACTTTAGATGAAATATTAACTTGAATTTGAAAGAGCTCAAGTTATAAATGCTCATGTCAAATCTTTTGGCCAACTCCCTTTTATTAATGAGAGTGACTTATGCTGTACCAATCTGTGAAATCCACAAATATTGTTGAGTTCCATTTCAGACTGGAAAAGACAGCTTTGAAGACTTCTAGTTCAAAATTCCTCTCTCTTCCTCTTTTCCTCTTTTTTTTTTTTTTCCCTTGCCTTTCTTTTGCACACAAAAGGACACAAGCAACCATTCATATGTTCATCTGGAAAAACTCACCAATTTTTATTTTTCTTTAAGCCTATCTAGTTTGCTGCCCACATTATTATTAAACACAAACTATTCCATACAACTCTTGCCAGGAGCAAAATAGCCCATAGTATAACTCCTCCATAATGGAATCATTTAAAATCATGACTTATTCCAGGTCTAAGGCAACTGTACATTATTTTTAGCTGTATCTGCTATCCTTGACGCAGACACGGGAGTCAGGTACTTAAACTCCTACACCACAGGATTTCACTGAGATAGTTTACCTACACAAAATCTCTTCCTCTTAAATTTTAAGGCTATTTCATTCATGAGTTGAAGTTGTTTTTTTCCCCAAAGCCAGGTGGATTACACAATGTCAGAAAGGAGAGAAAATAACAAGTCAGTAATTTACCCAGGATGTCAACAATGAAATAAGAAACTAAAATAAGAATAGAAAATGTCTACTGTAGTAAATTTACTGTTCTGAGCTTCAAAATATTACAGAAGCATAAAGAATCTCAAAATAAATATTTAAACTACACAAACTGGTAGGCACATGTAAACATTGTAAATTTCTCAAGTAAGACACTTCTGTTTCATCTTCAAAGTCTAATGCTAAATGTAGAAGGAAGCCATTAATGTCCCATCATTTATAAATGATAACTGCTTCTCCATAATGCTTCAAAGCCATTTTTAAGCCATTTAAGCTTTTTCAATTTGCACTAAATATCTACCAAGAGATGACAGTTTAGAATTTAGAGCAATATTTAAACTGATATCATATACTTAATTTTAAATAAATTTTAGTATAAAAATACAATTTCTCAGGGCACATGGTACGTGATTTCCCTTTTCTGATCATGATGAGTGCAAACAGAATCTTTAAAGTTAAATTCTTTGAGTTGTTCCTGATCTGTTAACTTCCCTGGTATTTAGAAAATTTATGACACTAGGGGCATGCTGAAACCTGGAGGTTACTTTTAAATACATAGAAATAGTTATTTGAGAATATTATTATGGAACTGTTCATTTTCAGCAACTTAAAAATTAAAAAGAGAGCAAGGTTATTTCGTGTTTGTGTGTGGTGTGTATTTTGAAGAAGCAAGAGATGATCTGGGAAAAAAACTAGGCTTACTTGCTCTTCCTGAAGTTGTGGGTGGCTGGAAGGAGGTGTTTTTAGAGGTATGGGTGGTTCTAGAAAACTTTGTATGATAGTCATAATGGAGGATAGATGGGAAATACATAGTCTGAACTGAATCTTGCTCAGTCACCTTTCTTTCGTGCATTTTTTTCACTGCATACAAGTTCCAGTCTGAAAAACAGTGACAGACGTCACTGAGTTATAAACTGTCTGGTAGAGGTTACTCTACTTTTTATAGATAATACGGAAAGGTAGGTATTTCCTAGTTTTTAATACTTTTAAACTTTTCAAGCTTTTTTGGGCAGTGACCATAAGTCTGTGTTAGCACAGTGCCTCTGGCAACTACTGCTTTATACTGAATAAAAATGATGAAGGAAGGACTTCTGCTTAAAAAAGTACTGTGTTCAACACAACACCTGGATTTTTTTCAGTATTTACCATAAAAAAATAACCTTAAAGTGGGCACTATGTCAGAAGTCAAAAGGTTAATGAAGATACGCCTATGACCAAAGCGTATTTTGCTGAGAGGCAAGCCCCTTTCCAAGATGGTACTAAGCGAAGTAACTAACTGAAGTAGAAATCCTCATAAAATTGTTATGTCTGAGGGGGAGCTCTATCCCAGTAACTTATGACTTTATCATTACAATTTTACATTCAGTTATTACCCATTTTAAAATACAAAACAGTTTCCATGGAAATACAAAGTAGAATTGTTGGCCCATCTGAAACAAGCAGATGGTAAATGAAGCAGGAAGAATGGAGGCAGAGGCACTCCTGGAATTTCTCCATTTTTTCCTGGTTTACCAAGAAAATAGCTCAAGTCAGCTTCTTCACTGCAGCCAACTTTTGAATGAGTTGGCTAGAAGAACATACAATACCAATACTATTCTGCTGGCTTGTCTTGTAAGTATAGTAAATATGTTATATTTCCACCTAAACATTCTAAAACCTTTAAAAGAAGTCATAAGACACCATGTACAGAAACATAGGATGTTTTATCACAGTCTTGTTTTACTTGATTTCAGACATGTGACAACATCTCAAAATGAATAATTCATACTTTGAAAGTAAATTCTGTTCAAAGAGGTCCCAATTTCTTCAAAAGATTAGCTTTTTTGACTAGTCCCTTGGTCAATCTATCTTCTGTGGTTATAAACATTTACAACTTGAGTAGAATCAGAAAAGCCAAATATATGTATTTTGTACTTTGCACAATTGGATAAACATTTCTGCTGCAGATACTTCTGCATGTTTTTTAAAGTGATATTCTGCCATCTTTGAAAGAACATGAGTGACACATCTGTCAATGTAAGCAAAGGTCCTTGAACATAGCCCTCATGACTAATTTGGTGACCACATTTCTATTTCATTGCACCCTCCCTCCCAAGAAACTGCACTTGCAGAGAATCAGTCAGAACATTTCTCCTTTCCTCTGAGAAACTTTTGGGGATCAGTGTATCTTTGGCTACTCTGTTATGATAGCTTTTGGGCATTTTGCGCAGCCTCTGCCCATGTAGCAAATGAAGCAGGGGCCAAGAATTCAGTCCATGGAGTCTTAATAGCTCAGAGAATCTTAACAAATCCCTCCCTCCAGATTCTTCACCGGTAACTTGATTTCAGTGTTGAGTGAAAAAGACCCCAAGAGATCATGAATGTGCTAAGCAAATTAATCTTAACATCTAAATAAAGCCTTGATGTTGATACCATTATTTAGCATTTATCAACAGTTCTACAGTTTTGATGACAATACTAAATTGTTGAGAAGAGCCATTATAAATTCAAGCAAGATATATTAGCTTAAGTGTGGATTAGTGAGAGGAGATGTAACTAGAACAAATACAGTAAGTGATAAGTAACAAAAGATGTTATTAATGTGTCTAGATCTGGCACAGGAATGTAGAAAAAGAACTAAAGCAGTGAGGTAGGGTCAAGGCCACCATGCTTTCACAAGAATCTAGGAAAAGTAATGTGTTCAATTGATTTCCCAACAGAAGTCTGTCTGATTTCGTTCCCTCATCATATATGCTTTTTTGCAACCCGTGTTTCTCACATTTGCCTGAATGGCTTTGCAGTATCTAGCATGTTAAGGTTTTGCCTTCAAGTTTTATTAATGTTTTCCAATCATTTTCTAGTTTCCTGATGAATTAGCCTGTCAAAAACACTTTTTAACAGATAGTATAGTAATTGAGCATTGAACATCTGTTTGAATTTATTGTGGATAAATACTGAATTGGGTAGCCACAAAAATATAATTTATTATAGCTAGAAGATGTTTTTCTGCAGTAAATAATTGCTACCTGGAAAATTAGTTTACTTTTTTATTATTAAAAAAAAATGACAGAGAATAATATAAAAAGTATGGACTCCTCAATTCTGTAAAATCCTTGCAATGAAGATATGGACTAAGTTTTTGGGTTTGCTTACTTTCTTTCACTTGCCTTTTTTGAGTGAGGTTTTGGGGAATATCCATCTTACATCAATATTTTTTGAGCTAATATTTTCTCAGGTTTTCTGCCTTGGATATATATAGGATTTGGTGAACAATTTCATCGTATTCTTTACAGAATTAGTCTTTATTTTTTTTTTAGGTATACAAATTTAATCATTTCCTGTATTCCAAATTTATGTCTAATGTGTATAGCTCTGAAGTCTTGTTTTCTACAGATTAATTAACAATGCCTCATATTCTACAAATCACAAATTCCCCATATGGAAATGGCTTATATCTGTACAACAGGAAGTACTGCGTTCTGGATAGGAGCTTCAAATTAACATTAGACATTGAGAAATCTCTTTCAAAATATGTGTTAAACAGTAAGGCTGAGAATATTTATATATATTTAAGTTTATATAGGGTTGCTAATCTCAATACAAATGCTGTGCTTCAAGGGCTCAGATCTGTTTGAAAAATGTTCTCTCTAAAGAATCTGAAAATTAAAATGCCTGCATGTTGAAACATATCTTAATTTTAAATGCTTAAAAATAAGTAGCAATAATCTTATTTTTCTGTGTGATACAATTATGGAATATCAAGGAGGAACATTTTTGAAGTATATTTAACAAGTAGCTTGTTTCAGCCTGGATATTAGCTTGATTTACCATCTGCAGAATTACCAATAACATGATGCATTTATTACCCGTAAAAGCTATTAGCAGGTCATTTTGTTCAGTTCATCATATGTGTCTTGAGACACAATCTGGCGTCTAACAGATTTTCATACATTGATGTCACAGAGAATCAGACTGTTCTTTAATTGATTGTTTCTTGCTAGACTACTTTGATTAAAACAGGTTGTGCTATTTGCTTTTAGTTCTACATTTCTCTACTTTAAATTCATGCCCAGGAAAGGCAGAAATTATTCTCATTTCCCCGGATTTGTCTAATTCAATGTGTATGTGATAATCCTTGTAATCAAGCCGTTTAAAAACAGTTCCAGTTATTCTAAACCCATTACTCCCTTCCCAATTAATACAATATACACAATGTTTTAAAAGCTATTCATCTTTCCAGGCCAAGTTGTTAGAGGACTGTTAGATCTTAAGCCTTGGAGACATGAGTGCATACAGAGGAATGGCATCTGAAGAAAGTGTTTTTTCCTTTAATTTACTGAGGGCAGACTCATAAGCTGAGCTCTAGCAGTAGCAAAAGAGGTAGCTGTTCTATATAACAGGAAACAGCAGAATATCTGTGGACTTCTTGCTTGGTGTTTCATTTGAAATTATGGTCTCATCTGGTCCCCAAAGGCCAGTTCTATGCTCTGGGAAGAGAATACCAATTACATGGTGTGTACTTTTGTTTCCTCAAAGAATCAGTAAATTTGAAATAAGATTTAATTTTTTTAAAAGGAAATTTTAATTTTAGTAGGTGCAATCTTCTGTGGTTAACAGAATTCATGATATTGTTTGAATTGTAGTGAGGGATTTTTTGTTTCTTTCTCTTTTTCATTTGGCACTAGGACTCTCAGCTGATTTAATTTATTATAATTACCTAGCAATTAATAGACATGTCATCTTACATTGTCCAAGGATTTCATAGTTTTACGCATTAAACTCTATTAGCTATTTATCCCAATGATTGATTAAAAAAAAATCACTTCATACAAAAACACAACACTATTCATGGCCAGGGTAAGGCCAAAGTGGTGCATAAGACTTATACATTGTCCTTTTGCCATAAGCTGCAGTTTAACCTGAATGACTTTATTTCACGCTGTACTACTCCTGCTGCTTACAATCATTATAGATGTTGGTACCCAATAAAAGTTAGCTATTAATGTAGAGTGTACACCTCTCTGCAGTAGTGTGGACCACGTCTAAAATAAAGTTCCTGAAAAGAGTGATTTTTAATTCTTGCTTATGCAATTTATAACTTCTTTCTAATGACTAAACAAACACAAGGAAAAATATACAGAAGGTAAACATTATTTCTTGGGCATCTTTTCTATTATTGAAATTATTGATTTTAATATGAAGTAGGATTTCCTATGTTCTTTATTGAATACTACATGCAATAATTTGACCCTAGAGACAGACACTGCACTGTTTAGGACCACTTAATAGAAAACATCTAAAAAGAGAAGAACTGAATGAAAACCCAAATGAGAGATAGAGAAGGAAGGAGGTACAAAACTTGCATCGTGATGAGCTGCATTTTCCCTGATCACAAGTGAAAGGTAGCTATTCTCTTTCCCTAAAACTTCAGCTTCTGTTCCTAACTAAAATTATGGTTATACTAGAACTCTGTATGTCTTTCTGATTGTGATTTTGCAAACACAAGGGTACTGTAAAATTCTAGTGCTAGCTGTGCTGCCTGTGCTACTTTTGCATTTTCCAATGTACTAGATGCATGTGTAAACAGAAGACACCATGGCTGGTAAGAAGCTGCATTTAAGTTTAGAAACATCCTAAATTCAAAGAGAACAAAAAATAGCCATATGTGATATGGAAAAAAGAAATAAAAAACAAACTCAGAAAACCTACATATCTACTAAGGTCCTTAAATTTAAATACTCTCATGTGTTTAATGCAGGCATAGAAAGAAAAGCGCTAGGAGGAAGTTGTTGGAACCAACAGGTACCATCCATTTCTACAGATAGGGAAGAACAAAAGTAAAAGGAAAAGAGAGTTACAAATTGCATAAGATCCTTCAATGGAGTAGAATAAGGAGACACACTTTTATATGTAAAATTATACCAACAAACCAAGCTGGAATGCAAAAAAGTCAGACAGATGTATGGATAGGACCTAGAGTGAAAGCACAGTATGGAATTAGACAGGTAGTCAACATGGGACAGAGAAAATGCTGTCAAAATTATAATTGTTTCTCCAAATATTGAAGATTCCCACTTTTACATTCCTAGACGCTTTTCTTTCCAGGAGTACCTATAGATCAGTTGCCCAAATGAGGGAGGAGCTATCACCTAAGTCCTACACTGTTGCTGATCTCTGTTTCTAGAATGCTTATTTGCTCCACTGAGGTCTTACTCATTCTGCCATTCAGCTAAAGAACTTTATTTCCGCTGCTTGTGTGCCTTCTCCTCACCACCAGAGAGTCAACTTCCCCAACCCGCTTCCTTCCTAATGTATCTTAGCTAATAGAAAAAGTTACAGAAAAAGAATACAAATACAGCCAAGTCACTGTATCTTTAATAAAAAACCAATTCTAATGACTATTCTGACTACCTTTACAACTGGAAATCTGCTTCTGAATAAGAATGGCAAAGGCAACCCTCTGCATGGCAAAGAAAACACATTCAAATGGTTATCAATGCACACAGATGTACACTTTTGCTTTTCTTTTACTTACAGATCTATTTAAATCTCCAAAAGAGGAAAACACTATTTCTTTATTACCCCACTGTTACAAAATAAGAACAGCTAATGAAGCAAAATCTTATATTTGTAGGGTGTCTCTAAGCCTATCAAAAGATGAAAAAAATATTACAGTCTGTGAAGAATTAGAAAATAATTTTATTAATTAGTGATATGCAGCCATTTCTAGTGAAGACCACATCCCTCATTCCAAGTGAACATTTATCATGTTAATTCTGTTTTGTGGGTGGTATTGGGGAAAGCAACTAGTAAAAAACCTTCCCAAAACTATGGAGAAACATAGGTACAGAGAATGTAATTACAAGAGTGTAGAAAATTATAAGGACACAGAAAAACAATTCAACATCTCTTGCAAAAAGGGCTACAAGACTTCACCAACCACAAACTGTCATTCCTCACTCTTACTCCTGAGCAAAAACATGAACCTTGGGAACTAACTAGCTGAGATTTTAACTTGGTACATACTCAGAGGAAAGAGTGCCACCTACTGAGAGCAGACACTGAAACAGGGCTTTTCCTTCCTGATTTAACACACTCTCCTCTGTTCTTCCTAACAGGTAAAAAGTAACAACTGTATTTTAACAGTCCAGTCAAGATGTACTTGTATGTTTTACAGAAGTTCAAAACTAAAATAAAATAATTACTGAGTAACACAAATTCAGATTCAAATGAACAAGGAAGTTCTGTTCAAGTCTTCAACAAGCCAATGCGATTTTGGAGAACTGGGTTAATCACAGTGGTGACATCATTTCTGTGGGGTTTAGTCTCTTAGTCAGCTGTAGAAGGTATGCTAAAAGGCACTGGGTGAGCTAAACACAGCACCAAAACTGAGGAGGAGGGAAGAAATAACCAACATCTGACTTTTCTGAGAAAAAGGAACTAAAACAATTGGCTACAGGCCTACGTAAAATTAAAGTTAGGAGCACTCTAGCAAAACATGAATTTCATCACTTTCTGAAGATATTTATAGTGACCAGTGTTTTTTTTAATCTAACGGTATGAATAGGTCATAAATGAATTTGGTTTTACAATTGTACCCCCCATTCACTTTCCCTGGTATTACGTATAATAGCCTCACCATTGGCAAAACTGATAT
This sequence comes from Penelope pileata, assembly GCA_013396635.1. Classification (NCBI taxonomy): domain Eukaryota; kingdom Metazoa; phylum Chordata; class Aves; order Galliformes; family Cracidae; genus Penelope; species Penelope pileata. The sequence continues at coordinate 4,755,955 of WBMW01003413.1, read as the reverse complement.
ATGAGCAGGGATGTTTTATATGGGATTAAGCTACACGCAAATAATGGTGTAGAGTAGATGGCCCACACTACCAATTGCCGGTTGTTTGCTTCAGTGCACTCAACAGTATTAACTGGTTCATGAATACAGACCAACAACTTCTGGTACTTTTTAAAAATATTATGCTATAGTGAAAATATGTATATATGTATATTGTTTCAAGCATACAAAATATGTAAGAGACAATTTGGCACCAGTGCAAAAAACAGAGTCACGTAGAAAGGAAAAGCACAGGGGAGAGAACAATTTTGGAAGAAGAATGCTCCGGTGATAAGAGGTGTAGTGCTGCTTACTTCTGCAAAGCTGCAGCCTTTCTGTGCCCTGCACGCTCACCAGCAGTGGGTCAAGGGGCAGAGCCTTCACATGCTAACATAAGGAAAATCAATTTCAGTCCTCAGCGGACTCAACTACTGGAACAAAAGGCAACCCAAGCAATTGCTCTATGGCACTTCACATACTTCTGGCATGATGCAGGCAGCCCACCACTCCCAAATCTTGCAGTAGTTCTAGAGCAGCCTGAGAAAAAATGCACACTTGTGTGAAGTTTCTGGCATACATTTACAACACTTAGATATAACTTCAAGTTTGAAGCTGTTCATGAAAAATAAGTAGTAGTGCCTTGGATCTAAACTGATCCTTGAGCCAAACAAAGCTGTTTATTTCCTTAAGACAGCCATTAAAACATACATAGTAAACCAAGGTGTGACGACCATATCGAACAAAGGAAATCCAACAAAAAATGAGACAAAGCCTAGACTTTCTATTTTCATAAGAACTCAAGGAACAAAACTAAGTTCATTGTTTATTTAATATTTAAATACATGCTACATGAAACCAATCTCTCTGTGCCTCTTGGACCTGGGGAGGGACTCCTCATCCCTCCTGATAGTCACAACAATAGAAATGGTTTCCTCTTTTCAATTATTACTTCTTAAGCTCCAGCAATGTGCCCAAGATAAAAATAATATTCAGAGGGGAAAATAAAAGGATGGAAAGGAGAAAAATTCTTGTCCTGGAGAATGTACAAGCAAATATCCCTCGTTGATATTCTAAATTTCCTATAACAATTTTAACTTTCCTTGAAAGTTAAAGTTTCCTTGATAATTTGTGAGTAGTTTGTTAAGATTGTTACAGAAAATACTCATATGCCTTGTCCAATGTTAGGGAACCTGATCAAGGGCAATTCACGTGGCCAACAGCACTATCCATATAAATTGAGAAAGATCAACACCAAGCCATGAAAACAGACTGGACAACCAAGGCAAATTGTCTGCATTTTTTTTTTCATATCCCCATATGCAGCCAAGAGGTGCTGCTTGCTGTTTGAACTTGCTCGCCAGAGGCCTGTCCGCTTGCATTACACTGCTTACGGGAGCCGGGGCAGCGGCAGGAGGATGCCTGCCTGCAGCAGGCCTGAGGCCTGGCCAGGCTGCTGGCTCTGAGCTGTGTGGCACCAATGCTGCTATGGGCCAGCCAAAACACTGACCCACCCTGCCTCGTCAGACACTGTGTCGTATTCACATGAGATGTGGTACAGCTGACTTTACATGCATGAAGAAACAAGATAACATTTTTAATGATAATGCGGGAAGTCTGAATTATCCTGGAGTTAAATGCAAGCTGTTTATTTACGGTTGTAGTTAAGAAACATATTTGAACACTCAGCTAACACCATATACTCTTAGAGGTCTCCAGATGACCTAGAGAAGAAAATGTCATGCTTCTTTTTACATTACCTGCTTCAGCAGCACAGTGTTAAATCACAGGAAATTCCAAACTATCTGCTGCAAAATGCCAGATATTTATATTTACGCTGCAGCATGCAGCCTGGTCCCACTGTCCCCAGCAGGACCTGCCAGACACTGTCCGCTGGTTCACTAATGAGGCCCTCCATGGGGCAGGAGAGTCTGTGGCGACTCTCATCAAATCAGGGTGACAGACTAATCACGTCGGAGAGGCCGAGTACGAAAGCAGAAATGGGGCGAACATCCCCTGCATGTGTTTTGCCTCCATTGCAGCAGTTTAAAGGAAATGCTGTGTCAGTGTTTTTGATGCATCCAGGGACTGAATGTAAACAACATGGTACAACTCTAGAAACTGCCATCATAAAATATTTTAAGAGGCAGAGTAGAGTAAAATAAAATAAAAATGTCTTTTTATGTGATATCTCAGAGTAATTCAGGATTTATGGTACCTTAACCTTTAGAATCCAAAATATTAAGCTATGTTTCTTAGAGATAATAACTCGGTTGTCCCTCACTTATGTGTCTTAGATAAAAGCCTACTGCCACAGAATCCATGAATGCTCAAATACCCTTGCGGGCCTTTAGTAGTAAATCTTATGGAATAGCTTATGGCCAATGTAATGGCCCACAGTAGCCTGCGAATATCATGAATTCTAATAATACTTACATCAGTAGAAACATGAAGTAATGTCTCCATTGTAATTAAATGATGTATTTAGAGCAGTGCACTAAATGGTCCCCTAGTGTGTTGGTGATATATTCTAATAGTCTTCTCTTTACAGCCCCACACGGTAATATTCATGCTTTATTCTGGAGGGCTTTGCTTCTTACTGAACATTTGAATTGCAACATTAAGTGGTAAAGTGGATTACAGCAGACCTCCATGAATATGGATTCAGATCAAGAATCTAAGTGCTTAAAAAAATAAAATGTTACTATTTAAACAGAATGATTACCAAAACATTTTGATATGGAGGGATGTCATGAATTCTTTCATTTTTTAAACACATCCTGGACCCAGCTCAAATTTGCTACAATTAAAAACAGAACAGGGGAAGACATCTGAGTTTAATTCAGCTAAATAATATGCACTGCAGTTATGGAATTTAATTTCAGTTATTTAAGGCATAAGTTCATTTTAATAATTGTTTCCACCGTATTTTAAATGTAATTCTGAAAAGATTCAGTCTACAATACATTGTCAGCTCACTGGGCTGCTGCTGCTTGTAAATGTTTCGTATTTATAAAAGGAATATCTGCTGCTTCAGAGAGAGAAAATAATCTCTTTTCTGCTGATTAGGTAGCAACAAAAATGTTCATTTATGTATTTCTACTCTTTATTTTCCCAGTAAATCAGCCAATAATATAACAGCTGGAGGTACTAAGGGCCTGAGGCAAAGCTAAGGGCACTTCAATATAACCAGGCATGGCCAGAAATTGTGGAATATTAGGAAGTATATTACAGTATATGTAAAACTATGGCTGACACCTCATTATGAGGCAATGGTTTATATTATTTTTAAAGAAAAGCTGATTTTAGCATTTAAAAAAAAAAGAACAAAAGCATCTATATCAATAAGAAGTTTTATTAAAAGGTTTCATTCCTTCATTGTATCTCAGCTTTCCCAATAATTGCTTGTGAAACACTGTTTCCTTGTGGCACTCATACTAAACAAGCAACATTTTTAGAACACTGTTCAAAATAAATTCTCTAGGAATTAATACATATAACATATAGATTTTCATATGATTAAGTCATTAGTTAACCATGCACAGCATTGCTTGTCTTTTATTCAACTCTGCCAATATTTTTGTTATGTCGTGCTTTCTAGAATAACCAATAGGTGCAAAGACAACTCCAGAGGATTTTTCTTTGTCCGTTTTGGTTCTTTTGGTTTGGTTTTGTTTTCTGTCTACTTCAGGGCCCCCAAGTTTTAAAAATGGATGAGCTCTGTAGTTACAGACCTGCAGAAGGTCATGTACTTTGACTTAGAACACAGAAGAGTCATTAAGTCGAAAAATGTGCTTAGGCTGCCTGGCCACTTGCACTGCCTTTTTGGCTAGAATTTTCCTTGGATAGTACATTCATGGACACCCTCACCTCAGAATTTGGAAAGACCAGTTTAACCTTAAAATTCCAGAAATGGATAGTCCAAATCTAGGCTTAACCACTGTAGAGCAAGCTGCTGAAGGAAGCAAGTATTGTTTGTCAAAAATACTTTAACCTTTAGAAAATATTTGCTTGATTTTTCAAAGGGTATACATTGGGAAAAGCTTCCTGCTCTACTCCTAAATTTTGCCTGTTCCTAGAGATGGCCATTTTTGAGTTTTGACAGTATTCTGTTCACATTTCTGTAATTTTCAGGTTCCTATGCCCTGGCACCTTCTGCCCAAAGTTTTGATGTCAAGATAAGGTGTTCTGACAGTGCTCTTAGGTGACTGATTTGCTAACAGCATGTTTTTTTGTTTTTACTTCTTTTAAAATGATCTTGTGAATACTTCTATTTTTTTTCTTGTGAACCAGCCAGTTTTGCAGCTGTAAAAGATTTGGGTAAAATATAGAACTTATCTTGCTAATGCTGATTCTTGTGAACATCTTTAACCGCTGAACTCACTCTTCACATTTGAGATCTTGGCCAGTAAGGTACAGAGTCCACATTAGGTCAGGTAAGGGAGTTAATTTAATGCAGAGGCGGCCAAGCAGATATGTCCTGTTCTGAGGAGCATGCCTAAAAGCCAGCTGGAGAGAGCTTGCTTTTTGCATGATCAGAGCTCCAAGTACCTCAGGTTGGTCACTGGGAGAGTACTTTGTCACAGCTAGGATACTCAGGAAAGAAAGTGCTGGTTCCAGCCTTGTCTTAGTTGTTAGAATACTCCCAAGAAGGCAGACTAGAGAGAGATTGCACTAACCCAAGTAGATAATAGTCTTTTGAGATATTACCCCAAGGAAGGTGATTCAGTGTGGCTGCAAACCAAACATATAAAGAGACCAAGGACAACTCCTTTGGTTGAAATGGAGGCTGTGGTCCAGGTGACTAGCTCACAGAAAAAGTTTGAACATCACATCCAAGATCAAAAAGCTCTAAGTCTCCACAATCAGGATTTCCCACAGGATGAATCTGATCTCCAACACTGGGGTGGGAAACCCAGTTCTCTCTGCTGAGTATTTAGGAAATAAATTCATTACCTAAACGTTGAATACTCCCAATAGTATTCTTACGTCAATTGCAGGCAGGTGCTGCCAAAAGGAAGCTTATCTGTCTAGGAGATAAGACATTTTATGGGGTTTGTCCATTGGCAGTGAAATTACACCTTAAAATTATGTTTCCCTCATGTTTCCATATTGCCTTCAAAATGAAAAGCATGCATAAACCATCAACTTAACAGAACTATTTAAATAATTCAGATTAAAATATAATAAATATAAGAAATTATCACATTTCTCAAACATTTCTAAATGTCACTCGTTAATTCTTTTTTTCAATGAGAGACCAGGAGAGAAGGAGAATTACCACAATAAGTCTTTGCCACAGTAAATGGGCGAACAAACATCCTGGTTTATTAAAATGCTACTACCCACTAGTTGCTTTACAAACACTACCTGATCAGACAACTACATGTCTTGGCTAGATCTGAGAAACAGAGAGGGAAACAAATGAACTATTCTTTCTTGTTTTTGTCAATATGTTAGAACACCAAAATGTTACTTTCTTGATCTCCATGTAATATTTAAAGGTGTTCTTTGAAAGCATTGTTCTAGATAATATTCCCACATTTGCACAGTTCAGATAGTTCAATTTCCAGCATTTCTGAGAAAAATAAGAAGTATTACAATGTACTATGTACAAGTGTAAAAATAGGGAAAGAAAATCAGTCTTGAAGGAATAGCATGTTCAAAAACCAGCTGAACTGACAGCTCAGTACAGGAGAACTACTGTGATAAAATGTCTGGAAAATTTCAACTTAAAGCCATAAAAAGTCTTTTTAATTTGAAACTCTCCTTTGAGAAATATTGCACTATCATAATCTTCCATGTGTTATATGTGAAACACAAGTGTGCCTTCAGGCTTTGGAATCAACCCTCAAACCTGTGTGCTACAATTGATGTCCCCAAAATATGACAGGTTTATTTTCAGGAAAACTGAGATTTTTAAATAGAACAATGACTACAATGTGTTCTGTCTGGGATTTACATCTACTTACATTTATAGTAATAACAGAATTCTCATTTTTGTTGCCATTGCCACTGGTAGTAAAGTAGCATGGCAGAGGATGTGTATGAAGCATCGAATCTAGCACAGCACTATTTCTTCATTTTCACGTGATGATGACATATCAAAACAGATATAATTCTCTTGAATTACTGAAACCTGAATTACTAGATTATCCCAAAGAAGACACCTGGGAGAAGGCACATTTTAGCAATCTGAGATGGGAAGACAGCAAAGGCCAGTGAGATCTTTGTAATGAAGGGCAGGTGCGGATAGAGGCCAATGGTTATGGGAGTGGATCTGAAACCCACTGCGTGCAGAGTTGTGGTTCTAAGGTATCAGGTTAGAATTCAAAAGACTGCAAAATTTGGTTTTAAAAATACCATTTTCAGGATGGAAACTTTCTGTCTGATAAGCTGAAACCATTTTGCATCAAATTATTGTCAGATTTCTGATTTTAGTTAAAAAATTTTTCTTTATATCCTTATCGTCTGACAGATCAAGTATGGATTTGAAATGGCAAGTAATACATAAGTCATCCAAGTACAGATATTAGGAATACTATTCAGCTACCACTGTTATGTTCTATGATGCCTGCTCTGAAAGTAGTGCCTCCTATTTTCATATGTTGGCCCATGATGTCAGAGGCAGATGTTGGTGGTATAGTAGTAGAGGCTGAACCTTCCTGCCAATATTCCATTGTATTTTGTTGCCATGTGACAGATGGCAGCAGAGGGGCATTCTGACATCATGGCATCTGACATGGAAGTCCATACGAAGCAGAGGTGTGGAATTGAATTCGTTTATGTGGAAAATGGCACCTGTGGGCATTCATTGTCACTTGTTGAACATTTATGGAGATCAAACAGTGGATGTGAGCACAATGAGGTGGTGGGTGGTGCGTTCCTGCAGTGGCCACAATATGGTGAAAGACAAGCCACGTTCTGGATGGCCATGGAGGTTTTTATGAGTGTGGCACTCAGGCTCTTGATCAATGCAGGTTNAAGCAGAGGTGTGGAATTGAATTCGTTTATGTGGAAAATGGCACCTGTGGGCATTCATTGTCACTTGTTGAACATTTATGGAGATCAAACAGTGGATGTGAGCACAATGAGGTGGTGGGTGGTGCGTTCCTGCAGTGGCCACAATATGGTGAAAGACAAGCCACGTTCTGGATGGCCATGGAGGTTTTTATGAGTGTGGCACTCAGGCTCTTGATCAATGCAGGTTAAAATGTACAGCTAATGGCAGTGACTACATTGAAAATTTGTGTTTTGCAGCTGAGAATTTACTCTATCAAATAGTGTTATTGTGCTCCTTGTATCTGTTGTAGTTTCCATGGAAATAAGTAAGAGGCATTACTTTCAGAGAGACCTACCTACTTAGTACAATAGTAAATAATACGTGCCTAGCCATTTTGCTGAAATGTCTGTTTAACCTTGTGAACCTTATGGATACAAATATATGAAGACTTAAAGAAGGCGTATTTAAATTATGCAAGGATTCTTCAAAAATGCATTGCCATTGGTTAGTTATTATTTTGTAATTAGCTGTATTCATCATAACACTTCATAGAGGTAATCGATGATCAGCAAAACCATTTACACACACATGGAAGCAGAAATGATGTTTTGTACATCTGAGGACACTCACTGTGAGTTAATGACATAGGAAGAAACTGATCTTCAAAACCAGGATTCACATTTCTTAGGCCCTATCTCTTTCTTGAGAAAGATTTTGCTGTACTCATTTGTCTAACCAAAATTTACATTTGCTGTTTTCTTTCTGAAGACAGTATGTGCTAATTAAGGAAAATCTCCAAAGATGAAAAAAAATAGAAATAAAGAAAAGTAAGAAGAATGAGAAATATTTCTAGTTGCTGCAGCTTCTAGTTATTGGACATGACTGTCTCTGAGAACATATCAGGAGGAACACAAATGATCAAAAATGATACAATAGTTTAGGGATAGGGGCTGTCTATTACTGCTAGAAGATGCACAGAAGCCAAGTAACGTCTATTTGTTTTGTTTTGTTTTCTCACATTTTTAGGTGAGCCCTGGGCTGAGCTCAAGATTTGATGTTCATCTGCGTTGCAAACACTCAGGGTGATCATTTCTTGGAGGCGTTCTCTAGGTGAAGGACCAATGTCCTGCACGTGTATATCCCTCCTTACCATTTTGCAAATATTCTTTTCCCCATTTTTAGCCTCCATCATGTATAAGAATTTCTTGGCCTAGGATACAGCAAAATTTACGAAGTGATCAAGATGCAGAGAGAGATTAAGACAGATCTACTATCTGCAAAAGGCTTGTAAGTTCTCCTTCATATGAGGTGGGTGACTACAATTCTTCCTGCAGCTCCTGTTGGGGCAGCACAGCTGTGCAGAGGACCTCATGAAATAAACTATAACGACATCATCCAGTTTTCAGTGACTGACCATTGGGTAGCATAGTGTTTGTACATAGCTCCCTTTCACCCATACATGCTGGAAAGGGCATGTATTCACTTTTAGTTTTATATATATTCTTATTTTTCAGACCTATTGATTTTACGAAGCATACTTGAAAAATCTTCCAAGTAGAAAAGCAACAGTAAGAGATCAACTCTCAAAAGTCATCATAGAAGTGTAAGTAAGGTGGTTTCCTCAACTAAGTTTTTCCTGTTGTCTTGAAACCTCAAAAGCTATTCTGTATTTAGTTCACAAGGTCTTCTGTACATGCTAATAGTAACTACCAATTAGTAGTACAGCATTGTCTGTAGAACAAATAAAAACATAGAGTGGAATATAAAACCAAGCCCACATTTTATGCTTATACATTCAAAACATATAGTGACCTGATTTCTGTTAAGTAAAAAACATTCGGCAATCCAAGGATAGTCATTTACTATGCCAAAAATTTCTTATATTTTTAATTATTGGTTTTTGGAGCTTACTGCAAAGACATTTTGTAACACAACAAGTAAAACACCCTATAAAGAGTACTGAAAGGATGGAAAGCGATAGCCAGTGAACCAGGAAAACCTTTCAAATGCAACACCAAAGAAAAAGTAGAGGCTCCGTGTTAGATTTTCCAGCTAAGTGGCATACCAAAACAAAGCCATGAATGAGATTTGCTCTTAGCTCCTCTACAAATTCTTACACCATCACTTCACATATTCTACATTTTTTAATTAAATTCAGCCTGGGAAAAGATACTAACGAAGAACATTTACCAGGCTTATGTGTTTTTCATATCTAAACTAAGACAAAGGCCCTGACTTATCATAGAAGTAAAAAGAAAAATTAAAGGTTGCTATTGCATCTTCTATGCTTTTAGGTCTCTAGTGACATGAAAAAAGTACTACTGAGTTTGTTGCAGTATTTTCTCAGATGTCCTGGACTGAGATATCAGTTTTGCTATCAGTGAAGATTATGATACGCTGCTGGAATTTGATGGGTAAAACTGTGGTATCTCATTCTGCTGTGTACGGTGGCTCTAATCAGTCCTATTAGATCCCTTCTTCGATAACCACCAAAGTCTCATAAAATCACGTTATGTGTGTGTAGGTACTTAGGTACATGCATCTTATATCACAATTTATCAGATGTAATATCTCCAAACTTACCGTTTCTTTACAAATATTTCTAATGTTAAAGACAGTTTAACCGAGTCCAGAAACCTGTGGACGTGGGGGATACCCACATAATTACTGGTGTGTGTTTTGCTACATGCTGATAATAGGTCAAGCAATTCAGACTTGATTATGACTCTGTGTCTGCTGTGTATTTATCCCATTGTTCCCTTGTACAGCTGATATCTGGCTAAGTATTTTTTTACTGTTAGCTTAGATATGCTGGTGAGAATCTCTTCTATCAAAAACTTTACTGAAAAAATTAATGTAGCAAGAAATACTGGCACATTAGATAGTGCAACAAGGAACTAAAGCACATTTTATCAACAGTAAAGTGTTAAACATTGTATAAGGCATAAAAATAGAATGATCTGCTAATCTGACTTTCTTAAAAAGTGATTTGTATATATACTCTATTACAGTGTAAGAGCCTAACACTGAGTGGAAGTAGCTAAGCCATTTCATTTTTTTAAAAATAAGGCAATTATTTCATGGCAAACAACTACAGATTTAAAGCATGAACTGATAACAAGATAAAAATATAAATGTAGTGAAATCGAAATGGGGCTAGATATACAATGATCTTGTATAATAAAATACTGTGTATGTTTGGGTGAGCACTGAGTAAGAGGCAAGGTCTCTCAAGTGCAGAGATCTTTGAAGTATAAAGTTCAGCAATGCATCTAAATACTGAGAATCATTGCAAAGCTTCACATACACTGCTTAAATTACTTTTGTTTTCATTTTTAAATATCCATTTTGTAGCTAATTTAATAAAGTAGTTGAAATTTAGGGTATAAAACTCAGCATTGCTTAGTGTAGGATGAGGGGCAGTTAAAGGTCATTTCATTAGAGGTGAAAGACAGAAAAAAATTGCAGAAAAAGTATGTTGAAAATCTTTTTTCTGCCGTTTCAATTTCAATCTGACAGGGACTTGGCAGCTAACAGCAAAATCTGGGAAAGCCATGAGCAAGGTTCAAAGCTGCTTTTTAAATGATAGCAAGCTGAAAAAAGAAACGTGGAAAATAGACTCTCTTTTTTTTCCCCCTGTACTAGATTAGGACAAACATGGTATACCAGGGAAGGGTTTGTAGACTGAACAGTCCAGCACTTGCCATTGATCAATACCTTAAAAAGTATTGTTTTCCTGAAAAGAACAAATTACACTATTATATAAAACCGAACAGTGTTTACCTATCCAACAGTGAGAAAATGGGAATGTCTTTAAGTGCTTTTGAACATATAGACATTCACATGCATGGAGACGTGCTGTAGAACAGACTGCTGAAGATTAAGCTGGTCACCAGCAGAACTATGAATCAACACATTCCACCACAGAAAGTAAACAAGCAAATAACAGAAAAGGAAATGTGTCACAAACTCTACCTTAAAACTGACTACTTGGTTTAAATCACTCATATTTTGAAATACACTGGAAATGCACTGTAGCACATTTATATTTCATTACATAATTTTCTTTTGGTAGCAAAAGACCTCTCAATAGCAGTTTCTTTCCCTTGAAGCAGGAGAAAGCTGCTGGCACACCAGCAAGTCTCCACTATTTTCTTGGAAGTCTTTAAACCCCTACCGCTAGAAAAAATAAAGTAAAAAATTGAACCTTATGCATTCACACAATTCTGTCCCTTTTAGGTTTGTCTGCATGGCTATTATCTCACTCAGATGTATTTGTTTCTCCTTGGAGACTTATTCATATAACAAAGATTACAGCAGCTCCTCAGCTTTAGCATAGCTCTTCAAGTTCTATGGCCCTGTCCAGACAGAGCAGATAAATAGAGGAGGCCAAACTGCAGGGTCAGTTAAATGGGTGATGGAGAGGGACAGTGGTTTGATGGGGTAAGTACTCAATTGCACTCATGTTAGGCATTGATCATTAATTAAGTTCCAAATGTGTTCAATAATTCAAATATCCTTGAGTTTATTTTTTTGTTGTGAAGGAGGATGAGATCTTCCCATGACAAAAACAACTGAGATTACCATCACAAGCTTCATATATCTAATATTTCAGAAAATTCAAAATCTGGAAAAATAAAATTCTTATGAAAGATCTAGCAGGACCAGCCTGAAAATTAGGCTTTTGTAAGCCTGACAGTGAAAGAAGACTTAGTTACTATACGAGGAGCGTCACAAAAGCATCCGCTGTATTCATCAAGGGAAAAATTGAGACTGGAATACCCACCAGGTATACTCACTACAAAACCATTTTGTGAGATGGACACAAAATATGTTAGCACTGCAGAACGTATTAACCACCTCACCAACCATCTAGAACCACTGCTTCCAAAACTCCAATATTCTGTGATTGCCAACATTTTGAACTATTAGGTTTGTTTAATCTTAACAGTGGAGAATATGCTGTTTGCAGCAGTTACAAAGAGTCCAAACTATTTTGCTGATTATTAATGAGAATTACGCAAAAATAAGCTCTTATTTACTTATACTTAACTCATCTTTTAAGTAGCATTTGATCAATAAACCTCCTTCCAAAGACACAAAACTCAAAACTTCAGCTACAAACATGAACATTATTGCTTTATCTGTTTCTTACAGAATGGCTTAGTTCTACTACAGATTCCTGTACTAATACTCATTTAATAAGAAGGCTTCTTAAATACCAATCTACATTACTTGCTGAAAAGAGTTCTGCAAAAATGATCTATTTGGTGATGGATAATGCTAAAACATTGAAGAAGTCTGAATTAATTTTCCAGATGGCTCCTGTTTAGAATATCCTCTTTGAAACTACTTCCTACCAGGCAAAGGCAAAAACAGGCAACTTGAAATTCCCCAAGGAGTCAGTCCAAAACCTTTTGACCAGGATCCATCTGCACTAGTGTCTTATTAAGAATGAAAACCCTGCTACTAAAGCCAGTATTTCTGTTATTCACAATTTATAAGAATATTTTATGAAGTTGGTTCCACAGGAAACGGATTATTGTCAGACCACCAGTAGCCATTCACGAGCTATTTCTATGCAGAAGTTGCTGTGGGATGGATGAGAGAGGTGCTGGCTGGGTCTTTTGAGGAAAGGGCTCTGTCACAGTTTTCATTCACAGTCAGCTCTTTGCTTATCCTTACAGATGAACCATTTCCTATGTCAGATCACTGTTGTCCTGAACAGCACGGGTTGTGTAACTTCACTCGGTTATGCCTGCATGGTACTCTCTATAGTGATGGGCAACAGAAGCCTTACAGAAAGACAACCCAACTTTCGTGTGGCATCAAGAGAGGTGGAAGGAATGTACCATTTCCCTTTGGAGTTGGTTGCAGCAGTAAAAATGCATGCCTCATTTCTAATTTGAGTTTATCCATCTTTCTCTTCTGGAGACCAGTTCTTGAGATGTATTCTAACAGACTGAAGAGTCCTCTGACACTTGGGCACTATCTTTCACTTTGTAAAGTCTCTACACATTTTCAATACAGACGCTTCTTTTGATAATCTCTAAGCCTTGCAATATGTTATCTTCTCCACCTCCCAAATTATTTCTATGGCTCTTTCTTGAATCTTTTCCAATTTTCAACATATTAGGGAAAAAAAAATGCCTGCCCAAACCGTACCCCAACATACTATTCTCATTTACAATATTGAAAGATTATTCTAGTGTCCATTGCCACAGTATCTACTGGAATTTCATGTTTAATTGCTTGTCCATTGTGACCTTTAAATACTCTCCCCTTACCTTTTTACCAAAATACAGCTCCTTATGCTATGAGTTTGTTTCTAGATATATGGCCTTTCATTTGGTTCTACTAAACCATATTTTGTTATAATACCCCCAAGTGATAAAACTTAACTATATGCAGTTATATTATTTACAGCTTCGTGATGGATACACATTTTTGTTATACTTACTGTACATTTACTTCCAGATCTATATTCTTAACTAAACACGTAGTAAGGTGTACAAATTCTGAAGAATTCCATTCAAAATACTGGGTTTTTTTGGTTGAAATTGATAACTGCTGTTATAAGTGTTTAATGCTACGTTATGATGCACGTTATGTTATCTTTCAATTGCACTGGAATTACAAATTAAATGCTCTTGTTTGTAAAGCAGTTAATGCTGTTATTTGTTTCAGAAGAATTTCACTGGTTAAGCAGGAACCTGTAATTTTCACAGGCAAAACAATCTGATAATCAGTCACAGTTTTATAGCTAGCTTATTAAAGGCAAGAGTATTTCGAAAAGCAAGGGGCAACCTAACAGCAAAAGAACACAAATTCGCATACTTCCCAGTTGCCAAGATCTTGAGGTAAATTCTGAAGCACCTCAAATACCTCACTAGCAGCTGGGCTATTATCATTTCTTTAGGAAAAATAAAATCTTTTATTTCCTGAAGTGATCAAGAAAATGAGCATGTATTCACTGATTATAATCTATCAATTTGATGGAATGATGCCATAAAGGTACTAAAGAATATGATTAAATTGACAAAATAGATCTTCAGTTTCTGGCACTCACACATGGTCACAGAGAGAGTTCAGTATTACTGAACTTTATCGGAGTCTCCTTGGTCATCCCTTCAATTTGTCTGTTATTACCCATTTTCAACTACCAAGCTAAGAACTGAAAAGAAGTAAAGACAACCTAGGAATACAGCAAAAACAGTCCTGCAAAGGCTGATTTAGGTATCTTGGGAAAAATTAAATCATATAAAGATCGTTTGCTTTGCATTTATCGTTCAAAAGTATCATGGTAGAATCTTCAGCTATATTGGAGCAGAACTTGGATGTTGTTGGGAGGAGAGTATATGGGTATGTTATGTTGGACTGTAATGGCAAAATAGAAGTAAATATACAAGGAATTATTAAAAACACAAAGACCCAGCGTCTGGGCAGCTGGCACTCCTGGGCTGGAGGTAATGCACTGGTATCTTCACAGCTTTGTCTGTGCCACCAGCTTTGATGCTCCCTAAGAGCTAGTTGGCTGAATGTCAAGGATGACAAAGAGCAAATGATATCTTGCTGTGGTGGTGAAATGGCTCTGAGTATCACAGACACATAGAGCTGTATGATACTCTTTAAAGAACAGAAACCCATCTATTGCTATCAAGGACGCACTAAATGACATGAAGACTTGTCTTGCCCAGTTAGGAATATGGCCGAGTTTCTAAACTAGTAGGTTTTACAAAAGAAGGTTAAAAAATAAAGGAAAATAATCTTAAAGATGTTTGCTATAAAATTCACTAAAACTTTCCTAAATTAGTTGTGTAGGCCAAGACAATTGATCCCATACAGCAGTAATGAAGAATGTTTGGAGTGAAGCAGATAATTTAGTTTCCCAAACTCACACGGAGAAACTCTTTTTACTGTATTAAGATGTTTCTCTCTTCACATACACAAATGGAGAAAGGGAGCTAAAGCAGCTGTCAGCCGTCAGCAATCTCTGTGCATCCCAGGATAAATGAATCCCCTGGGAGTAATTCTGCTGAAGTCACTAACAGATAAATTTGGGCTTTTAGTTCAACTGTAGTTCTCTGGGGCAGAGAACCCTTGTTTTTTTGATTTTATTCTCTCGTGTAATAATAATCAGAAAGGGACCCTGACCTCTGATGTTCTTGTACTTGGATTCTAACACCAGGATGATTCATATACAACAACAATATAGGTACATACCATTAATTAATAACAATTAAATTTTACTGAAAAAAGATGCAGTATCTATATTATGTATTGATCATATATACACATCTGTGCTATTTATCAGAGTGAAGGATGTTTTAACATTTTTAATCCACATATTAAAGAATTTCTTCCTGTTCCAATGTATTCTTTTAAATTTACAATTCACCTTTTTTAAAAGGAAGACAAGGAATGGAAAAACAATGAGAGGTGGCTCTGGTTTGCTTTGGGATGGTGTGCTTCAGCATATGGCACTTTACTGTATCTCTCAAACCACACCAGTACTAGATATCTCCCTGTGGAAAGTAGCAATTACCTTCAATCTCTCTGATCTGAAGTAATCCTTGCTACATGCGCAGCTCATTGTGAGTGATGAGGGCCTACTGTTTGCTGAGTCTAAAACCAAATGATCTTTCACAAGCAAAATTTAAACTTGAAATAGGATTCTCTGGCTCTTGATTCCTACTCTATTTTTTCCGTGCACTTTATATATTCCCAAATAAGTTTCAGGCTGGCTACAGATGGTGCTGGTGCGTAATGAGACAGGCTCAGAAGTCACTCCAGTTCCCAGGGGAGGGTTCTGTAATGGAACTAACTACGTATTGTCCACCTTATATACTAGATTTGATTTTGGACTATTTGCCCAACTGTGTTTGTTTATTGCTTAGCACTGGAGGGCTTCCATTAACTGTGGGTTGATTGAACATAGACTATGGAGTTAGGAGGAATAGAGCATTTTTTTTTTTCTTCTGAATGCTGATGTAATGGCTTTTCTTTAGCTGACAGTTTAGCTCTTTCGCCAATAGAAGCTATTAGAAATAGCCTGGCATCTGCAAGATGCTAGTGAGAGATGACATTTTTTGATCTTTTGAATAAGCTCCGTCTGATTTGCTGAAAATAAATACTTCCAAAGTTTGTAAGAATACAAAAATGTCACCTGGCAAAACACTGTCACTCTCAGATGAGAATGTAAACTATCATCTTTCATACAGAAAGAGATAGATATGGACAATTCTGGACATTTTTCTACCATAGCATTGCAAACTATTTTCATAATTCTGAAAAGAAATCCCTTCCATTTAGCATATTAGTTACCAATATCCAGATGGAAATTGATTTTTTTGGATTTTAAACTAATAGAATTATTCATTATTTTAGTGAAACAACTCATCATGGAACTAAATTAAGAGTAAATAAATTGCCATAAAAAAAATCACGAAGAAATTATTTGTAATTACATTTAAACACATAGTTCTATGTGAAGAAACTTCTGTTTTAGAGAAATAGAGAAAATAGAGAAGCTTCTATTTTCTTACCCAGTTTGGTACTACTGAAAATAGCCATCTTAGCCATAGCTTTTAATATCCACTGCAGATTTGTTTCCTTTTCAGAAGTAACATGAGAACTGAAAGTAGGTAAACAGTGCTGTTCACCACTATAGTACACAAATTCAGTTCAGCTATAAAACTTAAAAAAAAATTATCATCATTCTGGCTGTGTCTGGGAAATAAAATGAGAAACAAGAATTCTAACAGTCTCCATCCAAACAAGGGGAAGAAAACCAATATTTTAATATGTAAACGTTTACTTGTTTAGCATACTGAAAAAAAGATGATTTTTGAAGAGTTTATGTGGGAGTAACTATTGAACTTGTTCTTAGTAGCTTTTATTGTATGGGTACTGTTTATCCTCCTAAGCTGTTGGATTTATGGTAGGATAAAGAAAATAAGATCCAAGGAGAAGATAAATTGAGAGATTTTGTTTATGTCTATATCTACTTGCATATATGTGGATATAATTTTATAGACGTACATTTGAATATCTATAAAATTTAACATTATGAATACGTAATATAATGAATATATAATACACGCCTATGCCTCAGATACAACTTTAGCATTTATAATAATTTGAAGAGCATGAAACTATATCAAGGGATAATACTAAAAAGGGGACAATAGCGATATATTAAGTCTTTGCCCACAGCAAGTCTACTGAGAGTACGTTAGGGAGATGTAGAAAATATGAATACAGATGCTGTCTGTGTATTTTGAGGCCTCTCTCAGTGAGCTCCCTGTGACCCACTGGATTTTAGAACTTCATCATTCAGGGTGCCTGACCTCAACATGGGAACCACCATCCCCATTAGGAATGGACTGGAGGCTTAGACCTCAGTGACTGCCGGCAACCTGGTGTGTTTTTTGGGTTACATGTAGCATGGGTGTCTTACAAGCATAGATTTGGCCTGCCCTGCAGAATTAAAACCAATTTAGGTGTGACAACAGAATCTGTGCTATAGACGCAACATGCATCAATGGAGCTTCTCCACTGTCTTAAGTTCTTCCATAAGCCAACAAAAATGCTCTTCTGACCACATCCCTCCAGCTGTGCTGACACAGTGTGGTCAGCCAACCTCTGTGTTTTTCATGTCCCAGCCAATATAGAACTCAGCAAAGCTCTGAACAGTATAATTACATTAAATTGCGCATGCTTACACTCTACATCTATGGGGCAGCCCACAGAGCAAGGCTTTGGTCTGGAAGATGTATTAGGTCACTTCCAGCTCCACTTGTGCACCTAGAATCACTTGGCTCTTCACCTGATTTCCTTCTCCTGTATGCTAATAAAATCGAGAGAAAGAGCAGGAACTGGAGTGTAAAAAAGCAGTATAGCATGCTGTTGGAAAGAGGTCCATATCGTGGCAAAAGAGCAGGAGACAGGGAATAAAGTCCTACAGGACCAACACTCACGTTTGCTTCTACAAGGATGTTTCAAGTATGAAAAACAAGCTTGCAAACAAGGCTGAAGGCAGCCACCAACAAAGATTAAGCCTCTGCTTCAGAATATGTTTTGTGATGAAAGTTCATAAACTTCTAATGAATTTGAAGAGAGCACTTCATTTCAAATATTTTTTGTTTTTCCTTTCACTCTGAAGTAGTTATCTATTCTTTTATGTTTTACATGACTGCACAGCACAATATATGGTCACTGAGAGCTCTAATTTCTTTTTGTTTCCAGCAATGATAGCTTTGGAGAATTCAATCACAACTGGAAATTTAGAAAGCTAGTCCCAGACTGTTAAAGGAGGGAGTTAGGCTTAAAAGCATTTGCCTTAATGGCAAAGTCATACATTACCTTTCTATATGACATGGTAAGACAACACCACATGAATACCAATTTTGCTGAATACCTATTCAGCTAGTGAATTATTTTGTATCAGGTAAGTACCTCACTTAGAGGGTTTTTTTGTATGATATCTTCAGACTCTTTACAGACTTAACCAACATTAAAGCACTTCTCAGACTTAATTCCCTTTAGCAAAGATAACTCAGACACACAGGACTAGATTCACAAGGAAAAGCTTACAAGTCTCTTTTCCTCACCTTTGTCAGATACTAATGGCATCTCTGTCACATACAGAGCTCACAGCATATATGACCATTATCTAAACACCTGTTTCACATCCAAGGCCACAAAAATCACAAAATAGTTGTTCATCTCTATACCTCACATTAAAGTGTAATAAATATTGATTAGAAGCCCCGAAGCCCTTAAACTCATGTTCCTTTTCAACCGACTGCCATCACAAAGCTAGCATGGGGGCAGTCACATTCTATCTCACAAACGGCCTGCCTCAGTCAGGACTATTTCACACAAAGTAGACCAGCTTTCAGCAGAAAGGACTGGGAGAAACTCCAGAGTCCTTTGGCAGCTTTTTTTTTCACATTGGAGCAGCTTTGGAAGAATTACTAATAGCCTAAGCCAAGAGCGAGGGCTCCTTTCCAGACAGGTGTGTAAATCTTTGCCCCTTCCTACTTCTCAACTTGGAAAACTGCCTTCTACAAGGCTGGAGTTGCGCAGGAGCTCCTCTGTTTGGCACCCATCACCCCAGTGCTGGCACGGGAGACCCTCAGGATCCACACTGGCTCCAAGGAGGCTTCAATCTTCAATGTAAGCAAGGACTTTCTCCCTGCTTACATTAGAGGAAAACTCCAGCTAATGGAAAAATACCTCATTTGAAAGTACTTTGCCAGTTATTACAGGCAGTATTTGAAGACCACATACAAGAACAAAGAAATGGCATTTCGACCTCCCAATTTTGAAATCATAACAATGTAATGAGCAAAATTAGGGTTTCAGCAGTGTTTTCTGAATGACTTTTGCCAGTGGATTTTTAGCAACATGTCTATAAGTGTTCCTTTGCTGGAGTTTTCAGAATAACCAGGAGTCACAGCCAGATTGGTCTTGCATGAACTGAATGAAGAATTTCCATTTTAAGGTCTTTTCTGCTTACTTTAAGGTTTTGTTGATGTGACTTTGCGTCTCTCTGTGTTGGAGGCTACTTTGGGGACCTCGTGCAGTAAGTTACAATGATGGAGCATGACAGTCAGAATAGCACACACTATTAGCTAGAGCTCAACTCTATTACAGTGCTATGTTTGGTGACACAGAATCAAGAGACTCAAGGATACAAGGTCAAAGGTAGCAAAACATTACATTAATCTGTTCTGTTTGCAGGCACAAGTACGTCAATCTCCAAATATAAGTGTTGGTTCTTTA
Organism: Penelope pileata; assembly: GCA_013396635.1. Taxonomy (NCBI): domain Eukaryota; kingdom Metazoa; phylum Chordata; class Aves; order Galliformes; family Cracidae; genus Penelope; species Penelope pileata. The sequence goes on along the minus strand of WBMW01003413.1, from coordinate 4,736,148 downwards.
ATTATAAGATACAAAGTGCTAAGTGCTGTATTTAATTAAACAAACAAACAAACTACAAATAATCTGACTTTTCTTTAAAAATAGAAAAAAAGGAATTAGAAAACATCAAGTTATTTGGCTTGGCATATTTCCAAGCAGGAGTTATTTCCCCCTATTTTATTAATTTGTTACTTTCTGTTGGTTTTGTGGAGCAGTAGTCAATCTATTCGTATAAAAGAGAATTTGCATGAAGGCACCATGCTTTTTTACTGTTCTCTTTTGATTAGTTATATGGAAGTAGTTCAGGAAAAATCTACACTCAACAAATTAAATAAATAAATAAATGCAGCATTTCGTTTGTTTGGCGAATATAAATTATTTACAATAAACTGAAATGTATTGTTTCTTGGAAAATGAATCTGTACATGTACAAAAGTATTGCAAATATTTTTTCATCTTAGCACTTTCCCCAGCACAAGCCCTGGGGGCAGTGGTGACCCCTCTCCAGTGCCTGGGAAGAGCTGCGTGGACACTCACACCCCTTTGGCACATATTGTCCCACACAGTCCCTGACACATCCCCCAGTAAGCACTGGGGAAAATGGCTTTGGCAGTCCTGGAACTCAACCAGTGCTTCCACGGGGTCCTGGAGGACATTCCTTTTGCATGGGCCAAGCAGGCCGTGCCAGGAGGGAGATCATGTCAGGACACCCATCTTTTGTGTTCTACAGGTGTGTAATGTACTCAGCATCACTGGGGATGCCTCCATCAAGTCAACATCCAAGCCAGAGCTGTGGCTGAAGGCCACAAGTGGACCATAAATGCCTTGAACAAACTTTGTTTTCACAACTGAAAAAATAATCCAAATACACCTTGGTGTCACCACACATTTACATTCACCGCATTAACAAAGCAGTTATTATAAGATGCACTTGTTTGTTTTAAACAGCTCTGGCACTGGAAGCCTATCAAGCATTGTTTGTTACAGATTATCATATATAATTAATGTAAAGATTTTCAAGAGGATCATTATGCAAGTTTTATTTACAGATAATGCATGTAGCAACTCTCTCTTCTTAGCACAGGAAATACTAACAGCATTAATTAAATATTTTTGTGGGGGCCACTACAATGATATTTAAACATTTCTGTCAAACTGTGCATGCTATGTAATCTAAGGCAGGGGCTTGTTTGCATCTCATTAGCAATCTTGTCTTAGAGATCTTAAAGACTCGCTCTTCCATACAAAGTTGGTGATTTAATGCAAACTTTCTACACTTGAGAAAGACTGCTGATGGGATAAACAAATACAATTTCTACAACTTTCAGTTGATCTCCCTAAAAACAAAAACATACCTTTTCTCCCTTTATTAATTAATGTGAGCTCTTTAATGAAAAATTCTCTAAACTTTGCCAATTACCCGCTCTTAAATCCCTTTTAAATTACAATCAGAAGCTCTGAACAAATACAGTTAGGTCCTACAGCTTAGCTGGTGGATTAACAACAAAGTAACTATTCGGGGGTGCTCATTATTCCGGCCTGTTTATCAGTTTTGCCGCTGCATTGGCTTTAATAACTGCTCAGAGCCCGTCAGACCCCAAACTGTACTCGCATTGTGCTGCCGCGCTCGGCAGAAGGAAACGCCGCAACCTGAAGAAAGAGAATAAAACCCCTCTGAAATTCTTTCACATGGCCACTGCCTTTAACCTCCCACCACAGTACAAAGTTACTCTGTGTCCTTCGCCTCTCTGGTTACTACAGAGCTATTTTCTGAGGCCGGCTCATAACAAAGAGGTTTCGCTTGTGAGAGCTAGGCCTCGGCTGACGCCACGGGCCTTTCCCCACCCGAGAGCCTTTTGTTTTGTGCCAAAAGAATCGCTCCATTCATCATCCCCGCAGATGCTTGGCCTGGAGGCAGAGAGAGTCAGTAAAAACAACAAGAAGCTG
>WBMW01003413.1:4686722-4731722 GCA_013396635.1 Penelope pileata | reverse complement strand
AGTTCAGATTTATGTTTCATGTGCCTTCCCTGAAAAATCTTTGTTTTGCCACTACTCACTGCAGTAGTTCTAAACATTTTCTGGCCATTTCAAATCGTTGGAAACTCTATGTATAAGCCTTTTACAAATGTCATATCTGAGAATTATAAGTGCTGTGAGCTATTCTTAATTAATTTTTTATAATTCATGTTCGTGTATTCAGTTTATTCTGATGGCTTATAGTTCTTGTTAAAAATTGTGCTTTTTCCCCGAATGTGATTGCTTGACTTTAGCTGATTCAGGCCCATGACAGCTTTCATGAAAGGATTCATGAGAGGAATCATACGTACTCAGTATTTTCCTTCTTAAATGGAGATGAAACCTGCCTTCCCCAAACAGACCTAGCTTTAAACTAAACAGATCAAACTTTGTGCTCCTCAAAGAACAAATTTTCTTTGCTATTCAAGCAATTTCTGCAGATCTTCTCTATTAGCCCGTTTCAAAAAGAGGAACAAATGTAGGTGCATTATTCAAGCAGTGCTCTCTCCAAGGCACCACAAAATGGAAGTTTCATCTCTGTCCTACACAGGTTGAAACATACAAGAAATCACTCACTTTTCCAGCACAACATCAGAATTGGACCTCATACTGAGGTGTGTTTCTCCATCACTTTTTCAGTTTGCTTTTGTTGGTGCTCCTTTCAGTACATAGTCCTTGATTCTCAAATATTAAGTATATAAAATATGAGTAGTGTGCAATTTACCAGCATTCAGAAAATATTGTAAAAGTTTTCAGTTTATCCACTAATGATATGTCTTCAGCACTTTGATTTATCTTGCAACTTTCTCAGTTTTTATATTTGTCACAGCTTTTACTTTTTAGATTCCTGTTTATAAAAATGTGAAACGGGTATGAATAAAATCTTGCAAAAATTTATTAAAAAAGTTCTCAATTTCAGTGAAAATAGGTGGTACTCCAGTTGTCTGCTGGCAGTACAGAGGGTCATTTGAATCAGAATACCATGGGGTAGTGAGTCCAGTGATAATGAGTGCTAAAGAAGTATAACACTGCAACTATGTGGAAAGCTACATTTCTAATCACAACAGATAACAATCAGGTTTTTTTGACAGATTTTACTTTCTTAAAACTTGTTGACTGTTATTTATTGTAAATGTTCTTTCCCCTTCACTCTCTCTGAAGAATCCTATATTTTAACTCTTCTTTTATCTGGACTGATCTTCAGTTAACCAGCCTACTCTTAGACACGTTACTCCATAAACCACAAATTGCAACACCAGTTAGACTGGAGGAGGAATATAAGAATACTGTCATCCTTTCCCCACAAATCTTAATCCATCAGACCCACTTGGAATTTACTCACATTTGAGATAGGCAAGATAATATTCCACTCCCTACCTCCCACCCACCATCTCCACTGTAGTCAGTATACAAAGTATTTTGAAGATAAAGGAAAGGTATTTTACCTCTGGAAATAGTATTGTAGAAATGAGTCGTAGTAAAAAGAAAAAAAAAAAATTCTAGATCATTATTGTTACCTACAGCCTGGTCAGTGTCATAATGAGGGAAACAGAGAGTATAAAACAAAAATCTTTAAGAGCTAGCTCTTCATGAAGTGTTCCCTATTGTCTTTAATTAAATTGCTAAGTTTGAGAAGTTACTTATTTTTCCTGGAGCATCAGCTCGCCTGGCAGGCTCCTCCAAGTCTTCTCAATTTTAATTACTTAATTACTTTCATGAGAGAAGAATCCTTATCAAATTTTATTTCATATAAGAAAGAAATAAAAAATCATCTGTGGTTTAGTCTCGACAGTTTATATTTGTAGTTTGAAGGAGAGCAGCCAAGGTCAAATAGGTGGCTCTGCATCTACTGTATTAAAAAAAATGCCCCTGGACCTATAGGTAGCAATTTCTTAATAATTATAACAACTCGAGGATAGCTAGCCTTGGAACACAAAACACTGAAGCCTCAAACTACAGCTCTCTTAAGTCAGAAAACCAGGATGCTTCATTTGCTCAGCTTGTTGAGAAATCTTCCTGCTCCCCAGGGACACAGAGCCATCCATCCTGTCTTTCTTCAGCCAGGTCATGATTAGAAGAGAAACATATTTTTAAACAGAACCTATTTACTCTACTATTCTGAACTATTAGTACCAATCATAGCATTTTGATATTCTTTAAAAAAAAAAAAAAGCTTTTGAACAGTCAATATTTAAGCTGCAATAGGAGAGAAATATAAATAATACCTTATGATAAAGTAAAATAATAGTTTTGCATATGCTTGAAATAGTATATACAGTATATGCCTGCATATTTGTATTTTTTGTTTTTGTCATACCCCAAAATTATGTATTTTATATGCTGTTCATAATTCAGCTCTGTGACATTAAAAAACTAACAGCTAGCCTGTTCTACTTCTGTCTAGGCCAAGTGTATGCCTATATGTGTATGCAAAATCTATGAAGTAACATTTTGGAAACTGAAGTTACTCAGAAATAATTAAAAATTACCAAATCAGTACTTATATATATACACACATACATACATACATAATTCTTCTAGCTAAGTAGTAATATATCTATTTTTGCAACTCTTCCTTTGAAAGGTTTTCAAACATCTTCTGTGTAAAGTGGGACGGTGCTAGGCTTAAGTTTTCTCCATTAACAAGGTACAATATTTCTATCAGAGCACCTTAGAAAGTGAGGAATCCTGTATACACTTGAAATTTACAGACTCCCAGTTAGTAGTATTTCCTACCTAAAGATTTAAAATACTTCGTAACCTTTAACTTCTGATTTGACCCTGCTAGTTTTAACAAGTAACAGTGTACGCAGCAACCAACACATTGCCACATGGGGTGGTTTGCTATTCTTGAGAGAATTGGTAAACTAACAGTGTGCAGAAGAGCCACACGCACAATGTCCTTGCACAGAATTTCTTTCAGAGACGCGTGGCATGAAGAAAGCTTGTGGGATTCAATCCCTCGTCATGGTTTTGAAATGAACCCAACCTAGCAAGAACTTAAATTGAATCTAAAACACCTTATTTTATCCAAGAAAGTATCCTGAAATTGTTCAAATCTGATCTCATGGTAAAGTCAAACCCTGCTTTTTGCAAATGTAAGAATAGTAGCATAACTCTTTTACACATTGGCTCAAACTATCACAACTGTGATGTCAAAAAGCACCGGCTTCTTGGAATGAAGTCAAACTATGTCTTCTGCCCTTCAAACCTTGGTACACATCCCAGCCTTGGACACCTTTTTAGATACTGGAAGGACTTTGAAATGTGAATTTCAGTGCCCAGCAAGGCTGGTCATGTAACCGCTCATTTCCTCAACCTAAATCACTTTCTTTCTGCTGTGGTGCATCACCCACCTCTCAACGCTCAGGAATTACGTTTGACACAACGTGACAAGGAAACAAAGAAAATAAAGAGAGCTTTCTTACACTTATAAAGCACTTAAAAGTGCACTGAAAACAAAAAGATTATGAGTCACAAACTGTTTAATTTTACCTTTTGTTTCTAACTCATCATTCACCCTTGTAGGCTTCTAGATAGAAAGACCACTGGTCCCTAGGAGCTGAGACTGGTACACAGCTAATAACTCTCCCTGCAGTTTTGATAACTCTTAGTATTGACCTTTGAGTGAAATGCTAAACATTTTCCCCATTTGCTGCATAGACTACAGATTACAGTTTGCTTTTAAGGAAGTCCAGACTTACGTAGTTATCCCACAAATATGCAAAAAAAATCATTATTTGACATGTGTTAACATTCCACTTGGGCAGGATTCTCAGCCTCTCTAAATCTCAAAATTGTGTTACAATCAGAAGCTAACAGAGCTGCTGATGTGATGTTGTTTTATATATATAGACACTTCTGAAGATAGGATGCCACCCACTAAGACTGCCACCAACCAGCAATCTGGGTTATTCTTGACAAGGTCTCGTGAAAATAATGACCAAACCCAGCCCAGTTTCCACTGTGAGGAAATCATAACCTTGAGTTCAGTGTCTAATCCTGGAACGAAGTGTCAGCATTCTCAGAAATATTGCAAATTGCCATTACCAAGGTAAATCTACTCAAACAATCATTGTCTATGTGGGAATTCAGAAGCTGAAGCTTTGTAGCTTGCATGGTAAGGCTGTAGCTGTAAAAAATGAACTGTTACTAATTGATAGGGGCTTCAAAATGAAGATATATGGCATTTGAGATCCTGTTTTGATCTTTTTTACTTTCACATATGTGCCCTTCTGTATCCTGTGGATCTTCTATGTGGCTCGGTGGGTACATGCTCCACATGGTATTCTGCCTTTCTGATGTTAAAATACAGCACATAGGCTCTTACACATGGTGTAGGAGCTGCTCTTTGATGGACATACAATCAAGCAGGAATTTGAAATATGGCCAAGACTTTGCTTTTATTTCTTGGCTATTGGACATAAGTGTGAATTTAGCCTGTAGAATTGATTCTTCTTTCATTGTATTAGATAAATTGAAATAAGTGGGAAAATCCTTCTTTTTAATTGTCTTTCTCAGTTAGTTCCATAAAGAGGGGCTTAAACTATCAGCACTTAAACATATATGATACGATAGCATTGTCAATACAAGAGGTGATAAGGAGCCATTTTATTGTCATGAAAGAATGGGTATGTATTCCTTTCCTTTTTCTTTTAGCCTTACCAGTCAGTGCCGTTATACCCAGTGGTTTTCTCCTGCATGAGTACGCTTCCTTTAACTCATTTCAGGATACATGTCAAAATACTTGTCCTGCAACAAAATTTCTCAAAGGCTCTTCTCTATCAAGGCAGTTTCCACTATTATTTGTTTGTTGAAGCATTTGTGAGCAGTTTTTCTAAATACCTATTTTAAATATTTTATTTATATACCATGTATCATTATCCATACAGTAATATTTTACTTGCAGTGTTACATAAATGTATTATATTAAAATATATAAAAAGTGTATTTTAATCAAGCATATTTAGATGCTTCCTTTTTGTGTACTCTTTTTTATTTAATTGATCTTCTTTACTTGACACAGATTATCATCCTCAATAATTAAAACCTTTTAGAATTCATCTGCAACAATATTGCTGAGTGCAAACTTCAACAAAAATAACATGCTACTGAAGCATTGGTGCAGTTTTGTTTACCATGAAGCAAACTACCATTCAGTTATTCTGCTCAGCTATTCTGCAAGTTTCAAAAGGGTATTTCCATCTTATAGAAAAGTTCAAGTCTGAAGAACTTGTTTTTCTTATAAAATGTGATGTAAAAATTGTATATATATATATATGAAAAAGTTTGTTTTGCCGTATTGAAATATTATTCTAAATAATAATATGACAAAGAGAATAAATCAAATAGATGATTCCAAACACAACCTCTATCAAAATATTTCATTTAGATTTCTCTCCCATCCGCACTCATCAATAGTCCATTAACTTGTCCCAGATCTACACAAGTTTGCTCAAGTGGCCTTGGCTCCTTTTGCAATTTCTTAGCACCCAAAAGAATTTCAGCTGAACTTATGTTCTGGCTCTAAGTGTGCAAGGTCATAAGGTTTAGAGGAGAAATTTTACAGAGTTTCAGTAACACTGCAGTTCATGTGATGCTACTCATGATCACCAAACAATAATATATCAGCTGTTACTCAGAAACAAAAAAATGCCTTATGTACATCTGTAATAAATGTAATGAAAAAATCTAAGCTTGAAATACTTTGCATAAAATGCTACAGTATCAGATTTTTAAAAAGCACGCAATATCAATGCATGCTTTCCAAATGTGGATTTCATATCACTATTTTCTCTCTTTTTTTTTTTTTAATCCACAGAATTGCCTTATATCAGAGAACTGTGCCTTCACAGAGCATGTCCAGCATCCAACTGTTGTCCTTTTGTACTCCAGAACTGCTGGGGGTTTATGCCTGGTTTGGTTTTGATGGCTTTGTCTAACTTCCACTATGATCTGCAGTCCTTGCTCTATTTAACCCTTCTGCAAGCTATGTATTCCATGCATTCAAAACGTGTACCTGATAAACTATCTGCAGAATTACAGCCTATCCAGCACTATTTCAGAAACAGACTGGATAATTTATCACTACTGTGAAGTCAGATTCCCTCTTACGAGTACCCATCAAGGACAATTCCCTGGCTACTTGTTCCTTTGTCACATACACAATAATTTTCCTAACTTAGAAAAAACAAATCACGTTAAAACCATGTCTTTTTAAATTCAAAATATAATTTGCCATTCTTTTTGTTCTAATAACAGAAACAGCAACAAAATATACATTTTTTGAAATACCAAAGCTCTGTATTTTACCGTCAAAAAATTCTTTTGCATTTTTAATTTTACTTATGGAGAAATACATATTAACATGAAAAGTTAAAAAATCTTATCCAATCACGACTGATCTCCAGATTAATAAAAATTAAATAAAGTGAGATATAGTGAAAATACTGAAGATGGCTTTGGCAGTTTTCTGATAACTAAGATTAAAATCTTCAGTCCTTTTTGCCAGTACGTGCAAAATTTATGTAGTGCTTAAGAAATAAATAGTAGCATAACTTTGTTTTCTGGAAGAGTAGCACAGCGTACTATCTAGAGGTAACATCATATGCTTTTAACTTTCATTTTGAATAGGAAAGGATTGAACTTTGTTCTATGTAAAAGAGGAACAAAAGTACAAATACTGAGCAGAAACAATTATTCCTAAATAAACTGAAGGACCATTGAAGTTCTCAAATTTTCTTAGTTCCTTCGTTCTTTTATTTGTGAATAACTGATCAAATTAACGAGTAGCACACGTGAAATGCTAAGAAGCCATCAAATGTTGCACTACTCATAAGAGGACCTCAAGAGAGGCCTTCTTCTTAAAGAAGTGAAGTATCATTAATCTACAAAAGTCAATGTTAGAGTACCACCTGTGGAAGAACTCATCTTTCATAATTATTTCTATTCTCCTGCACTATTAAGATCTTTTTAATTCACTGTTTAAGCCATAAACATACATGACATAGAACAGGCCATTCAAAACCTCACTGAGTACACTAAAAAGCAAACAAAAAATTACTGTGAAACAAAGAAAAAAATGGATATCTAATGGGTGTTTAACGTTTTCCCCATCACTAAAGAAGGAAGAGGTCCCCCCTGAGTGGGGTGGCTGTGGCAGGGAGAACCCACCCTCGATGGTGCCATTGACCCTACTGTCACCTGGTGTTCAGAACATCAAAATATTTTTTGGTCCGCCTCAATGCCATTTTGGAAAGCTGACATCATACAGCCTTGTTTTTACAGAAAGGTCACTCATCAAAACACTCCCAAGTAAATTCTCGTGTAGCAGAGCAGTTCTGTTTCCTGAGTTAGGAGAACAGCCATAACATGATAAACATGTTAGCCCAAAGGTAGTGGGGGGACGAGAATGTATTTGAATTGTGAATGTCTCTTTACAACCCCTGACCTAAAATAACATTCTTACTCTTTTTGTATCTACAGAAAAAGCCAATTTAGTGTGGGTGAATAAGGTCCATTGCTGAAAACAATAATTCAGGAGCTTGTTTTTGTCTTACTGATGGCTAGGGATACACTGCAGATTGAACTGTAAAATAATCCTTCACTGCTCCTTCATTTCAGTGAGATGGAAAGTTTAATCCATATCAAAGATATTTCACATGAAAAATATTCATGGATAATGCTATGTACACAAAGAAATCTGCATATATTTCTAGTTTTTGTTAGAAACAATAGATCATCATGTAGTCACATCTAATAAATTCTTAGCCCAGCAGTGTGTCTGAAGAAACAAACACATACCAGAAATATTTGCCAGATTCTCTGTACTCTGACTTCAAAAAGCATTTGCAATAGCATGAAGGATTTTTGCAAATTCTCTTATCAAGTTAGTGGAAATCATCATAAAAAAAAAAAAAAACCTGCTATAGAAACCTTATTAAAAAATAGGAACAACAACAACAACAGTTTTTATGCTGTGCCTTATCCAGCTGACACTGTCCTTTTGGAAAGCCAATGACTTGTTAGTACCCCTAGCAGGAGTGTGAACAGATGCGTCCCTGACAGGCGATGGATGGTCAGGGTCCATCTGGCCAGTGCAGCCTGGACAGAAATGATGTATACAGCTTCATCAGCGAATGACTGTCATCAATCCTGTGCCATGGATAGCGTAAATGACAGCTACACTGCAGCTGAGGCCCAGGTGTGAGAATGAAGAAGGGTCTGATTTAAGAATGCTGGGTAATCAGGAATGTATAGTCTCCTGGACTTTAATTTGTATCTTTAACCTCCTATAAATATCCCTGTATACTGGAGCAGGTATGTGTTTTTAAAGAGTCTGATCATGAAATTAGCTTCAGAATGACAGACATTCTTTGCCCTCCTTTAGCTGCTGATTACCCCAGTTCCCAGTATACATTAACAAATGCATGCTGAGCTTTGGCCACTGTACTACGGGCTCCACAATTTAATTATTACCTCATTGATTTTTCATGTATTTCAATTTTCTTTTCTTCAAGTCATAGTGACTGTCCTATTGGGGGCAATGTTTGTTTTCTCTTTCCAAGATTTCCTTGTGGAATTTATTTTGAATTCAAGGATTATTTTTTTTAACCCATCAGGAACTCATATTTGCTTAGCCTGTCAGTTAATAGACAGGTGGATGCACTAACCCTGAAAATTAAACTGAACATTGCAGTTGATGCCAAGTATAAACAGAAAACAATAATGCAGTGACCACTGGCAATCCTTTTCTAAAGGTACTTCTGTTTTTTAAATGGTCCCTTTTTAGCATGCATCAAAGAACATGCATAATTTGCATCTATTAGCATTTTATAATTTCATAGCACTGGGGATATGAAAATGGACACAATTATTGTACCCTCACAGGATATTTCTTTGCTTATATTACTATTTCACAATAAATCATTTTTCTTTATCAGTGGATCATATGGGCACTTTTAAAAGAACAGGAGCTTATGCATGCTTTAGATAAGGGTATGAATCAGTCACTTCAGTACACAAAAATATTTTCATTACCATAAATGGGCATCGTCCACAATCATAGTCTTTTAAGAAGCAAACAATTGCCAAGGACTATGTTTTGACCAAGTAAAGGTCAAATGTTGCATTCCTGTAACATGAGATGTATGCACACATCAGACTATATATATGTTACATGCACAATTTTGTTGTGATAAAAAAAAAAAAGAAAGAAAGGAAAAAAAGACACGTTTTGGATGTATGGTCCATATTTCTTGCAAGCATAAAGCTTACTGTATATTTGTTTCAGAGAGAGACTGAAAAAAACAGCCACAACTCCCTGTAGCTCTACCCAAAGAAGCTTTAGGAAAGCATGATACAAATTGTGGATGACATTATCATAAGGCAGGGTACAGGACAGCACTCCAAACATCTCCATTCCAGGCACAGAACTCAGTTAATATGCAGCGTACACAGCAGAGAGGCCTTTACACGAACTTTGCAGAGGAGACTACAACAGGCCACATTAATTGCAGGTTACAAGGAATGCGATCAATTTTCATCTCCGAGTGCTGACTTTTGCTGGTTCTTCTTCAAGTTCCTGGAACACAAGTGAAGCACAAGGGCAGCAGAGGAAAGGGGAGATCCGTCAAGAACTGGGCATCCTGGTCCAGATTCTTTTCTATCCAAACAGCTAGATGATGTAGACTTGGCTTTGAGGTATCTGGACACCTATATGTGAATGTATCTGTACCACGTGTGTCTGTGTATACATATGAATAGTTGTATGAGGAGAGGAGAGGGAGAGGAGAAAGGAATTTGAAAATTCCTTGAAAATAAATTCTTCTTTTGGACAACTTGTAATTTCTTAGCCTCAAGGCAGAAAATTTAATTGATAAAAAGTCATCCAAGTAAGCAGATGAGCTGTCATTTGGATTTCCCTGAAGAAAACCTATTTATTACAACAGTTCCTTGAAGAAAAAAAACCCTGGTTTTGTAGGAAGGAATTTTTTCAGAATACTAATGCAACAAGAAAACCCTGAGAAGTCTATACAAAGACTATATTACAGGTTTCTGTGAAATTGAATTGTAGCTGTACAGTCTTCTGGCATTAAGTGGTTTAGGGAGAGATTTTCAAAAAGCACATGTGGAATTTCGAGTTGATGATCTCTAAAAAGACTTGGCAATTTGTGCTCTGAAATTCCTGAGCACTTGAAAAAAATCTCCCTTTTAATATTTTATAGGGCTGTATTTTAACCTTTAGAATCTGAATAGAGCCCCCATCTGTTTAGGCTTACTTATTACCACCAGTAGTGCAGGTCAGCACTGATCAGATCAATACACCCCCAGGAGAAGACAGAAGTGGAAGAGGGCCATGGAGCACTGAGCATTTACCCCAATGAATCACAATTACAAGAACACCTGTGCTAACAAACTATGCCCTGATCCACTGGGAAAACATGCACAGTGTTCAGTAGCCCTCAGAATTTCTCATTTATTATCTCTGGTGGGTTGGCCTGCAGTTGCATATAGTGCACTCAAGACCTCTTAGAATGACTAGGTTTTCAGAAGGATTTTTGCTCCTCCTCCAATGTATTTATTTTAACGTTATCTTCAAGGTGCTATAGGAGGTTTTTAATTCATACATATCAGTTTCGCGCACAAGTTTTAAGGAACACAGTTTGAGAAAAGTTATGTGCAAAAGTACATTTACATAAGGAGCAATGTACGCTTATTAATGCACTGTTAATAAGCTGCGGCTTTATTTCATATGATAGAGAAAAGAAAATAGAATGCCCTTTGGTAATGAGAGTGCAAAAATTAGGAAAAATAAGCATACAATACTTGAAAATAGTTCCCTTGCACACCATTACAATGGTATCTGTTATTATAGGTATGGAACAGCTTTATTATTTCTGTCTCATTACAATAAATTATCCACCCATAGTGTAAGGCAAGCCAGCAGTATAATGAGGAACTTCCACTGTGTGAAAGGTTGGATTGTCAGGAAATAGGAGTTAGAATCATTGCTACCTTTAAAAACCTCTCTCTAAAGCAAAGGATATATTAGTGAACCTCAAGTTTCTTCACTTCTATGTTATCATAATATTGTTGTACAACATCTGTGACAACGTTTTGCCATAAATGTCAGGAAACTAATAAATTCATCACTGAACAATGAACTTGTATGATCACACAGAGGCCAGAATGCTTCCAAACTCTCACTGTGAAATTTAGCAGATAATATTGATGGTATGCAGCAGGCAGAGCCATGTCTCACACATTTTACACATATTTCACAGCGAAAAAACATCAGAGTAGGAGGCCATGCTTATGCACTGGAGAGAAAGATGTCTGTCCAGCAAGCCGAGCTCTTCTGGCTTCAGAAGTCACTTGGCTTTTAACATCATGCTGAGAAGTGGCTAGTTGGAGTTTAGGACAGATGAAGACCTGGATATATTCTCCTTTTCTGTCTGAAAATCTTGTCTAGGCAAAATCTGAGACTTTGAACATATGTTCAGGATGTCTGTCTGCATGCCCTTCAGCCTTGTTAAAAGAGCAGCTGCTTTACCTCTGACTAGGCTGTGGCTCACCTGAAAATCCCAGGTATGTCTGCTGTGCACACATAAGCCATTTTGGTGAAGTACATACCCTGCGAGCTGACACATTGAAGAAACACCATGGCACCTAGCTTGTGCTGTGCTGGTGAAATGGAAAATAACTTACATGTGTTGAAGACATGCTGAATTTACTGCATTTGCTTTAAAAGACCAAGCACATTCAGGATAACTCAAACGTCCAACGAGGTAATCTGTGAGATACTTGGGGACATTTCAGCCTTCCCATTCTGGCACTACTTGGCATATTTCTGCATATTTTTGAGTATGCACAGGGAATAGTGATTGTCACAAAAATCTCATATCTGAAATTCAGGAGAAATGTAAGAAAGGAAGATAGAAAAGAAGATTATAGGAAGTAAGGAAGAGTGAAACAGCTGGAGAAACTCTCCTTCTGTGGTGAGCATACATGAGAAGGTGCTTTAGCAGAAAAAATCAGATGAGCACTATGTCATTCATTTCATCACAATTCAAAACAATATGAAAATAACATCATTCTCTCTTACATCATTCTCACTACTACATTTGTATTTCTCTGGATTCAAATTTGGATTTGATCACAACCAAAAAGATATTCAGCTGAGTTATTTTTTCCCTGTTATTTCTCTGTGTAGAAGCCAATGAAGAACATTGGACTCATGAAACAAGGAGACATTTCTTCTGTCCACAAAAAGAAACAAACAAAACAAAACAAAAGACCCATAACCAAAGATTTCTTTAATTCTGTATCACTCTCTACTTTACTGACTGACTTCTCCTATATCTACTTTTTTCCCAGTGTTGTGTTTTCAATTAGGCTACACCCTAAAATCTTCTCAAATCAGATCACATTTAATATATTTCCATATACAAACATTATCAGATCTTTCCAGGCAAGGTACCGCCTGGTACTGAACAAACAAATCAAGAGGATAGTGAGTCCACAAATATAGCATGCAGTTGTTGTCATTGACAATGTCTTTTCAGTCATCACAACAGCCTGTGAATGAGTGTAGGACAAATTAAAAAAAGGACATACAAAAGTGATGGCCTATATTTCTTATTAGAATCAATTTACAGTGCTGTGGGCAAATTAGGAAGGGAATGCCTGATCTGAGATATTAGTCAATTAAACAAATTTTCCTCTGGCAATACTTGTGTAGTCAAGATTTCATATATTCCTGTTGTGCCTTAAAACACCTTTAAAGCATTTTCACTATTCCAGTTTTGGTACTTGCTTGATTGGAAACCACTAAGCATGCTTAACTGTGCCACATATTTTTCCTTCTGATTAAAATGCAGGCTGGCATAAGCAAAGACTGATGGCCTCTGAGTTTATAGATTGACCAGGGCACCTGCCATGCAAGCATCTTTGTGCTGTCCCATCACTGAATTTCACTCTGACCTTGAAGCATCAGACTTGATAAAGATGAAAGTTAGTTGCTTTTCTATTTTGAGCCCATTTTTTAGTATCCCTTAACAGACGGTCAATTGTCTTCTGCCACAATAGTTCCTGCTTCTTTGAGACTGTAGCTCTCAAAATGATTGCAAAGTTGATGCTTTTACTCACAGACTTTTGCAGCTCTTCTGCATATTTCTGATTTTATGTATTTTTAAGTAAATCATAATAATATAGGACAGGAATGCATCGCTGATTACATCTTGAATCTCCAGCAATTTCGCTGGACACCTGAGACTGTATGTAGGCATATTGCTACTTGCCAAGGCTTTTTTAGATAGAGGTCTGTTCAACTTAGTTTGTAAGAAAGAGTTGGAAGTGAAGCTTCCTCAAAAAACTAGAGCACTTTCTGAAATGTCTTTTCCCACAGCGTAAGTATAGATACAGTTCACAATGAATGCCAGCTTTTCTCAGTACAAACTTTCAAGTTCTGCCTCAGTGTATAGCAAAATGAATACAGGAATTGGAAAAATAATGTTCCTGTGTTTGTGACATTTCAAATCATTGATCTTTTCTGTCTGCGATCAAGAAAAAATCAAGGAGCCTGGAAAAAAAAGTTTCTTTAACTCTATAATAAAGATAATCGCATTTTACATCATGGAGAATTGGACAGAAGTACATTTCTAGGAACAGACTCTCCTGAATCCGAAATAACACTGAGAACATAAGCACTCAGACATTTGGCTCAGGTTATAATGAAGAACACACTTGCTAAAACATATGAAAACCTTACCAGAGCACAATAAAGTTAACATAGCCTCTAGAATTAGAGCTCTAAATTGTTTTTTTGGCCTCTGAAACTTATGCAAAACCAATGAGCACTTCACTATCTGAGTAATGCTCATGATGTTGCGTCAGTGCACTGATAGCTTCTTGGAATGGCTTACACATAAAATATAGCAATAGCTTCAGCTACAAAACACACCAAACATCTGAAGACAAGCCATCAAAAGCAAGGAAATTTTGATTTCTAGTTGAGGCCTGTGACATTTACAGGCTATAGAGGAATACATGGGATGTTATACAGCATTGCGCATCATTATTGTGGAAGTCATTGTTTCCCTCATTAGTGCTCTAGATCTGTACATTACTTCCATTGCAGGTCACGACCTTCATGCTGACAGTCCATCCTTAACTCACCCTTTTGTGCCTAGGTATTGTAGCAAATTTGCTACAGTACGTGACATCTCACACTTGAATTTTCTGCAATATTTGAAGGCATGTATCCCATTCAAATGCACTACTTACCAACTCAGAGGTCTTCAGGAAACCATTAAGAAGATATGGGACACATATCTAAAGCCAAATTAGATATAATTTCATTTGTAAGTGTTGTATTTTATTATAATATTTAAGCTGTAGGTCTCTGTAGAGCTTTTAATTTCATGTGATAGAATGATGTGTAAATGAAATACCTTGCAGCATAATCAGAATATTCCAAAAATGCTTTTAAAGTCCACTAATCTTTTGCAAACAAATAAAGATATCAGCTCACTGGCATCATGTAAAACGGAAAATGCTTCCATGCTCAACGTCCTATTTTCTCTTCAGATTACTTGCAAGCATAATTTAATATGCTGCAAACATGTTACCCTTTCATTTTTTATGCTATTGAAGATAAATGACTAAAACTTAGACTCCTGAAAAACTGTGATTGACACAGTATCATCCTTTAATGGAGCAGTTCATATGCAGACATTGACATGCCAGAGCTATTGTGATAGATCATATCAATTCATAATTTGGCTCCATAAATATGCAGTCTTATTGACACAATATCTAACAACAGCATTTCCTGTGCAACAATGCCAATGTACAGGGCTGGTCTTTGTGCTGAGAGCTTTGAAGCACAACCTAAAAGGATACAATCTATGGAGAAAAGATAACGTAATTAGTCACCTTCTGTTTCAGTATCAGAAAATCAGAGTGAAAAACAAGTAAAGAAATGTATTAGGGATTCTATGTTTGGGAGTGTCTTTAATATTTAGTTAGGTTCACTGTCCACCTTCCATATTTCCTGTGCAGAAAATTGTTCAAAATTTGGCAAACTATGAAAATTTGTTTAGTCAAGTCATAAAATAAATAAATAAATAAATAAATGTTAAAAAAATGCCATCGGTAGCTGGGTTTTATGGTCATAAAGAGAAGGAACCTGTCTGCAGCACTTCGCCTTGTTTCAAAGGTGTCTTACGTCGACTTATTTTAACAAATTAGATTTTGAGATTTTGTCACTGACGTTAGAGCTTTTGGAAATGAAGGCAAAGCCAAAGAACCATACAAATACAGCTATTAAAGTCATCTTTGCCACAGCTTCAAAGCATCCCATCACTACTACCAATCTATTAACTGGAAAGGATTTGATCCAAAACACAGACTTCTGTTTCAAAATTTGCAGATGCATATAAAAGATGATTGTTGTTTTGTGTGTCCCACTTCTCTTGGATGCTACCATGGTTACAGAACTACACAGAACCACAGGATCACAGGAGTTGGAAGGGACCTCTAGAGATCATTGAGTCCAGCCTCACTGCTAAAGCAGGTTCCCTAGAGCAGGTTAAACAGGAAGGTATCCAGGAGGGTTTTGAAAATCTCCAGAGGAGACTCCATAAACTCTCTGGACAGATTGCTCCAATGCTCTATTATCCTCAAAGTAAAGAAGTTCATTCTCATGCACAGAAGGAAATTCCTGTGTTCCAGTTTGTGCCCATTCCCCTGCTGCTGGGCACCACAGAAAAGAGCCTGGCCCCATTCTCTTGACATCTGTCTGTTAGGTATTTGTAAGTGTTGATCAGATCTTCTCAGCCTCTTCTCCAGATTGAACAGCCCCAGGTCTCTCAGCCTTTCCTCAGAATGGAGATGCTCCAGGCCCCTCATCATCTTTGTAGCCCTCTTCTAGACTCTCTCTAGCAGGTCCCTGCCTCTCTGGAACTGAGAAGCCCAGAATTGGACACAGTGCTCCAGGTGAGGCTTGACAAGGGAGAGCAGAGGGGGAGGATCACCTCCCTCGCCCTGCTGGCCACACTCTTTTTAATGCACCCCAGGATCCCATTGGCCTTCTCTGCCACCAGGGCACACTGTGAATGATACTTACATTAAGCATCCAACAACATTCCTATCAGTTTAGTTCCATTCCTGAGCTTTAGTTTCCACTCCTCTTGCACTTACCATCAGGTTGATAACTGGAGGAGAAGATGCTCAGTGGGTATGTGTCACTTGGCTGATATCAAAATACAGCGAACTGATTCACCCCAACCAAGGTTCTACACATTTAAATTTTACTTTCATAATTAACTTTTTTTTAAAAAAAAATGTGACAAAGTATCCTTTAAAAATAATCTAAATCACTGCTATGTATGTAGGATAAACAGAGACTCTGGTGACATACAGAGCATCTAAAATAAAACATATTGTGTGGGCTGAGAACTTTATATTGACTTCTGGCGCTAAAAGAATTTTTATAATGGAGTGATAAAACCCTTAAAAAATGGGTTTGTAAAGGAAACACAAATATACCTTCATCTATAATGGCACGGCTGGGGGCTACTATAATAATCCTTTTGCTTTCATGCAGCCATCTGGAGGCCTATTAAAACTAGTACCTAAAACAGACTCCCAAGTGTGTTGAGTTTGCCAGTTCCCACTAAGTCACTAAAATAAGGGAGTTTGCCCTGCTATAGGGTGAAGTGTCCTCTACAGAGAGGAGACAGCTTGAACTCTAACCTTTTACACTTGTGAATATGTTGTGTACAGGCTGATTTTGATACGTACACTCTAATTGTGCAAAAAAACTAGCCCTAGGTATGTTGTGCACCTCTGGGGCTGTATGACAAGATGGAAGAGGCTAGGCTACGTGAGAGTGGAAGCATCATGAATTTAATGAAGTATTGGATTTCAACTGAGAAATATGCTAGTCTGATTTGTACGGAGAACAGCAATAGAATATTGACAATTTTGTCAAAATCTGTTTTCTTTGCTCAAATACAAACACAGAGGTATATACATTTATACAGTACTGCAAATTTTCATTCAAAAGGTAATTGAAATAAATATTTGAATATGCAAATTATCTTACAACATAGTTTGGGCTCTTTGTTTTTTATTCAATTAAGATTAGGTTAGTAAGAATGCACTCAATAAAACATTTTGAGTCAGTGGAGACTGAATATCGTTTGACCAAAATACAGTCTTCTGCATATACTCATTACCGATGCTGTTCAGAAATGTGTCTGCATCCTATTATACCTGATACATCAAAAAAAAGAAATTAAGTTGCTGTCTAAAACTGGACTAGAACTCAGATCTAGGACCAAATAGGATGCATTAATTGCTTTACTGCTTCACTGCAAAGCCACTCTTAAAACATAATTCCTTAATGAAGTCCGTTAATTTGTTCATGGTGGTACACAAGCTGTTCAAAATGACACAGAATTGCACTCTGTTTTCTAACCCCTGCAGTTTCTTCTGTTAGTCACTCTGTCTTGTGTTGTTATCCCATGGATAGTAATTATTTTATAGTGACTGTAATTAGGAGAGAATTAGGCTTGGTAAACAAAACCTGCCTTCTCCTGTTAATAGCTAAGGATAATAAATTTGGCTCTGACATTCACTATATTTGGACAAGGCTTGGCCCTCTTCCAGTTTTCCCAATAAGAACTTTATTATATAATTATGCCTTGGAGGGGTTCATATTACAAGGTAATTTTTTTTTTCCTTTTTTTTGTTAAGACACATATTGCATGGCTTCCAGCCAGTAAATGATATACTGTAATATATGCCTCCAATAAGTGCTTTAAACAAAATCTCTCTGAGCAATGTCCTGCTGGAGCTGCACATTGCAGTTCAGTAGACATATTTACAGGAGTTTTTCATAATGCAAATTATTTTCTTTTGCTAACATCGTCCAACATTATAACAAATGTTTAAAAAGAAGCCTAAGATTGTTTTTATCATCAAATTACATGACTAGATTCTTAACTTATCATATCACAGTAGTTTTAAAGAGAGTTTTCATAGTTTTTATTCTGTGAGTAAAGGCACAGTTTTGTTGACATGCACAGAAGTGCAGCAAGTATCTTATTTTCTATTTTCAGCATGAATTAAAAAACAACCTTTTGTTCTATCTTTCAGCCCACACACTAATGCATCATCTCCCACCCTTCCCTTTATCTTATCCTGTACCTTTTATGTAAAATACAATTTAAGTTAACACACAATAGCACAAAATGCTTTTCAAAGGAAGTCAATCATAAGCTAAATAGAAAAGGAAGGGCTTAAGGGGAAATTTATAAAGGAGTGAGTAAGTGGCTCAAAAGAGAAGGACAGAGTTTTAGTCACAAGGAGGTGCAGAGATGGGATCTAGACTGGAAAAAGGGAGTGAGCAATTATATTCTGAAAAAATGCAGCAAAAAAACAACCAAACAAAATAAATGCCATAATTTTAACTGTTTCTCCTGCTGCTGAGTTATCACTGCTAGTAAAATATAGGAAAATAGTGTATCATAATTATAATCACCCAATTTCTAAGAACTGGGTAGGTAAGCAGGGTTTGTTTTACATACTTAAAGACATGAACCAAGTCCAAAGATATAAAAAATTGGTGGAACAAGAACACAATCCAAAAGTCACATTTCCAGGCAATCTTCTCTGGTCACTAAACAGCACCCAGCTCTTTTCATTTCTATTTTCCTGAACACTATTAGAGTTAGAATTCCTCACTTATAAAACCCATCAGTTTAGATACAAAAGATTGGCCACCAATTGTATTTAGTGTAAAAACAGTATGTTTTGTAAATTTTTACTTCACTCCTATGAAAACGCTCTATTTTTCCCAAAGACGCTCAGTTTGCAATTGATAACTCAGAATGCGTTCCCCAGGCTAAAACAAGTCAAAAAGATGGGAGAAAGGAACCACGATACAAGCCAAGACAATGATATCTATAAAAGCATGCCAAGGTGCTTTTGCATAGGAGATACCTATGTATTATCCATAAGAATACTGTGCTCACATGGAAAATAACACTTACTTTGGTACAAAATTGTCAAATACCTATTACAAAATTATACCACCTTAGATACATACTTCAGATTTTTAGGCAGGGTTTAGCACTAACAAACTAAAGATCTTGAGCTAAATTCATCTGCATTACTGGCACACAGTGAATTCATTGGACTCTAGTAAAACATCTGAAAAACAAACAGGCAAGGACTGAGTCCATCAACAGTCATTAGAAACAAAAAAAGCCCATTAAGTCAGCTAGTCCACTCCTCTTGCAGTTTTTTAATGTAGTACTGGCCATGACAATGAAATCTTCCATGTTCTCTCTCTCAAAAAAAGTATTTTTAATTACTCAAGCTGAAAACTAACACCATTTGCCTTGGCAAACAAATGGCTAAACATTCTTTATTTTTTTATTCATTCCTTGGAGGACATACACTCCATATTCCTCTAGAAATTATCCTGTTATTTAACTTCCACCCATCATCTTTGTTAATCTCATCTCACTTCCCAGAACAGCCCAGAAGAGTCCACAGATTTGCCACAGTCCATGATAACCACTTGTACTGACTTGTACGGAAATGACAGGTGAGGCTGAGGAACTGAATCAAAGTTTTATTTCAGGAGATTTTTCAGCAGAAAGATGCAGACCAGCAGTGTTTTCCCACTGTGAGCTTGTAGAAATGTGTCATTGTCAAAGCAGACTACCATTTGCTGAAGAGCAAGTAGCAAAGAAGCTTTTACTGCTTCTTTCCTCTTCCTTCCTGCCTCTATTTTCTCCTCCTCTTTTTTCTCTTCAAAAGGATTGCAGAGGAAGACAAAGAAAATAAAGGCAGAATAGCATGAAATGTACTCAAGCCATGTCCTCACTGTTTCTGAGATGCAGAAGGAGACACGAGACCATGAGTGACTGGTGTGTATACAGTAGCACTGCCTGAGAATTTCTTTTGCCATCATATCTCAAGACATCATGATCTCAGTGTCTGGGAGATATTATGTGGTTCATAATTAAAAAATATCACTTCAGATGGAGGGAAGCAGACATAATTCTGTCCAATATTCAAAGCCCAGCTACCTGAAAAACACTAAGGACCAATAAATGTGCATGATGCCCTATGATGCACAAGGTGACCAGACTCAGACTTTGATATATGACCACTGGTAGCACACTCTTGCACCAAAGAACTTGTACCTAAAGTCTCTAGGAAGTGTCATGATTACCCTCTGAATGTTTTGTGTAAATTTGGGCAAAGATGAGGTGACAAAATATCTAGTCTCTTCAGAAGAGAAATTAATCATGTCTTAATGAAACAAAAATAAAAATCTATAAATTATAAAAGTAGATTATAAAGATGAACCAGCCTACTTCTGCTATAGTCTCTATAGCACTCTAGTGGTGCTACCAGGCTGGAAGTGGTTTAAATCATCTCGTTGCAACTTCCAGTAAAGGGAGCCTACAGAATTCCTACCTTAGGGTCTTTCCAACTGGCCTAGGAGAGATCTGGGGGGATATGGCCAGAGCAGGTGTTTAAAAATCTGCTTTCAGGACTTTACAGCTGCATCTTACACTGAAGAGCTCTGGGTTTATCGTAAGTTGTGTACAGAGCCAGCTTATAGCCTGGTCACACACAGCCAGTGTGCAAATGAAATATGGACAATTTTGCACACCTAATTTATCTATAAATGAACACATTTCTGGCAGATCCAAGGACTAAGCATGCTTTGTTTCAAACATGGTTTTGGAGTTTGGTTTTTTAAAAGGCTGAGGAAAGCAAGCTCGGAGAAGGGCATAGAGAACAGCAGGGGACCAAAGCTCCTTTTATCATTATTCTAAAATGAGATAAAGTGAAGTGATGGTCATGAAGAATATCAGACATTAAATTGCATCCCTGTGTGCAAATCAGAAGTGTAAACTTTGTTTTAGATAATGGCTTACAGAGGGAAATGGTTTGTTAGAAAGAAAAAGCAACACTGGAAAAGGTGATACAGTAGCCTGATGGTATTCTTATGGGAAATATTAGCGAATAAAGATAAAAGGTTTCACTTGAGAAGTATATATATAATGTCTACACTTGTTCTTTCTGTATTATTAGTAAGCTCTCTTACGAAAAGAACAATATGTGAAGCCCATAGGGTATGTGTGAGTTTTGGGTTTGCAAGCGAGGGTATGCGAGCTTTCTAGAGACTGTGAAAGCTCCATACACTGCTGAGGAAAGGTCTAAATAATATCAACTCTAATTCTTTGGTTTACCACAAAAGGCTTTCAGGTAACCAGCTTGGTAATACATCCTTGGCTAGATGTCTGATGAGGATGGTCATTTATAAATGTGCAAAATCTCTCCAGCTCCACACTGGTCAGGTCACATTTAAAATAATTGCTTCTACTCCTGACCCATCTATCTGTAAACACATCAGACTGACAGCTTGCTTTAGTCACAATGCCCAATAGGCATAGGGACAGCACTGCACTCTAACAAAGGCCTCACTTACTGACTAGCTTTTGGCAAGTCTATGTGATACCAGACAAGAACATTGGTCACAATGCTGATCATGCATAGCTTGCAGGTGTAAGAGATGTGAGGGAATGCGATTCTTTTCACACACAGTAAGATTAGTGTGCTAAAACTGCAAATGGTGTAAGCAATTTCTGATTTGTTTAAGGTTGGTCAGTGTCTTTACCAATATCATCAAATCTGTGATTTACTACTGCAGCTAGGGAACAGAGATTCTTCTTTAGATCAAGTAGTGAATGGCTGGGGTTTGGGAAACAAAGGACAAAGGAGAAGCTGAGCTATTTAACAGATGTACCTATAGCTTAACAGACAGACCCAAGTTGTTTTGGTAAAACCATGAAGACTTTGAGTAATAATGACGGATTTGTCCCTTTTACCTTGAAAAACATTTCTACGCATTGTACAGCAGCAAAAGTACACTGTTCTCTAGGAAAATAAATTGGAGTGGTAGCAATTCCATTGCAATGCTGGCAGAAGAATGAATAACATCAGCACTTTCTTTTCAGGTTTCTTACAGATGTCATTGCCCACACCAAAATGACATAATAGCTGGAAAAATTGGTGGGATGTTTGGGTATCTGAAGATTGAATTTCACATACATGCAGAACAGCAATGGCTAGAACCACAGCTCTTTACCTGAACCAAAATCCTACGTGGTAATTCTGTATTCAAATTTCACGACTACTTGGGAGAAATCAGAAAAGTAACAAAAAAGCAGAGATTACACACACACAAAAGGTGATCTTCCCTAAGGAGAGAAAGGTTAATACAGGGAAAAAAAATGGACTGTGTGAATGCCAGTTTCTGTCCACCTCCCAGATTGGTACTGAGGGGAATGTTTTCTCTCAGCCATTTCTATCCCTCTGCAAAGGTGAGTAAGATGCTGTTAATAACTAAGACTGTCCCTGATGGTGGCAAGTCTAATTACAAGGAAGGAGAAAAAAAAACACCAAAAACACAACAAGATGGGAGAATGAAAGAAAAGGTTTATGTTTTTTTTCCCCTGGATGTCAGTTCATTACCAGCCTGACACTATAACTTCAAGGGTCATTTCTCTGCAGTCACTAAAATACCAAAACAAGAGAAAAGCTGCGCACAAGCAAAGGCAAAAGCAAAAACCCTAGATTGTTACGTTCTCAAAAGAATTTTTACATAAAAGAGGCCTTGTAAAAGAGGGCCCTTATAAATCATATATTGTTAACTGCATTCCCCTGTTAATGAAAGAGAGAACACATTAAATAAAGGAATGACTCATTGAAAAGACACTGGAACATAAATACAATATTTGATTTTTAAAAGTTTTACTGTGTTTTCTAGAGAAAATAAGTGGGAGGATTGTGGTAGACATCTTCCTACCCTATTTCAGCACATGCAAGGGTAGCATTAGCATGGTTTCTAACATTGCCTGCTTAAAGTCGACTACCTACATATTTGCAATGACACAAGGTATATATGGTTCAGGGCATTTGTAGTTCTCAAATATAGCTCTTTTTTATTTGTATTTCAGATATCTGTAAGGTTGAACCTTACATTATTCAGATAAACATTTAGAGTTCCCCTCGGTTAGCTGTGCAGCTCATCAAATATGTAAATCATGTACAGATGTTGGTATCCTCACATCAATACAGTACATCTCAAGTTTTCTGCAAAATATTCTCACAAATATGAAATAAGAAAATTTCTTTTATAGTGTAGCCATATTTGACATTAAGCCACTACTATTCTAATATTCCAGAGATAACAGAAGTTCAGATTTAAAAAAAATAAAGCTTGGAAAAGCTAATTTTTTAAAGTAGCTATTTGTCTGAAAACACTGCATATAACGGAAATTGCCAGGTAACTATGGAAATTGCCAGGTAGCTTCAACAGTAGCAGAAAGCACTTTGAATACCTAGAGGGAAAAGTACTTTAAACTCATTCCAAATAGAAGTTGGAAGTATGAGAACTGGTTGAAAAACACACCTGTGAGCCATCACTACGATGCAGCTCCTCACAGCACTGCAGGTGTGTGAGGTTTATCTGCTCTGATATGTGCTACCCCTTCATAAATGGCTACAGAAAAGCGAGGTAAAACCCAAAGCCCATCTTTGGTACATGGAGCCTATAAACTCAGACTGAAAACAAAAACCCTACAGATATACGACAACCAAATTCTGTAGTGCCATGTGTACTGAACTGATTCATTTCACAACCAAGTGGAGCTGTGCTCCAGGCTAGGAACCTTCCTAGACCTCTTTCTCCTGACCTTGAGAAGCAGCCCTTACAGAAAATCTCTTTGAATAGATAGAGACAATTTCATTTTATGTTTTGGGAAGACGTATTCAGATACAAGACTTCCTGGTTACTTTAATCCTTGTCAGAGAACAAAGAGCAAGATAAAATGGAACTAGGGGCTTAAGCCAAAATCCTTTGAAATCAATTAGATTCTTTTCATTGATTTCAATGAGTTGTGAATCAGACTACTACTTCCTCAAGGCAGCAACAAGACACTTCCTAGAAGAGGCAGGGGTCCTCAGTTTCACCATTTATTCAGTTTGATCTTTCACTGTTTAATGAATCTCTTCATCCTGCTCTTATTCTCAGCTCTCATCCAGGCAGGCATTAGACAGTGCATTCAAGAAGCAGTAGAGGATCACCAGCATCCATCTTTCAGAAGAGACATACAACTGAGGCCACTCAGGGCCATTAAAGATCCCATGGTACTTCTGTGAGAGCAAAAATAACAATGCCAGCATCTTGGCCAAATTCCAGCCTCTTTAATTACATTCTGTCCATCCATATTCCCTCCTTAGTTTCAGCTGGAAAAATTAGCCAACATTTTCCACTATCTTATTAATCTTTTAATGTAGAATTAATTATAACGGAAAGACTACGAGCATAAAACGTTGGCTCTTACTGCTATAATGAGACAGTGTCATTGTCTATAAAGAGCAGGAAATGCAGTTATTCTCACTGTAAAAGGACACGATTGGCACAGCAGAGAACTATGTGCTTTTCATTTTTAAGAGAAAAGCCAAAATATGCCTAAATGAAAAAGAAAAAACCCAAAACCAACCAAACAAAACCAAAACACTTTAGCGTTAAGACTGACTCCTTTAAAATAATGACTGTAACTTTTGCCAAATATCTTCCCAGCCTCTCGCAGTTTTTTCAAGCTCTCCATAACCATTATATATCAGGAGTTTCCTAGAGGCCCTGCCTGGTGGAGATGTGTGTGTGCCTTTTGAACTTGAAGATGGGACTGTCAGGTGTGCAGCCATATAGAGGGCTCTGTCCAGCAGCCTAGCATATGATCAGACCAGAAAGGCAACAATTATTGTTCAGTTTCCCCCATCAAAATATTGTATCACTCATCACAAACCTTCCAAAGGAAACGAAAACAATGGCCAGAGATTTCTTTTGAAAGACACATTTTCAGAGATTTTAACGATCATTCTTGAAAGACTGCTATTAAACTGTACTCACAGAGCTCTACGGGAGGACATCACACAGTTTTAATGTGGGATCAATCTGAAATCCTGCTATTTAGGTTGTTTAAGGCACTCAGATATTGCCAACTAATGTGAAACAGATCCAAAAAGGTATCTCAATCCAGACAACTGATAATTGCTAGAAAAGATTATCCTTGTCCTCTTTGAGGACTCCATAAAATCTAGACATCTTCACTTTTTTTCTTAAAGTAGATCTTAAATGTCTGTCTTACCATGGCATGCAGTGTAGCATATCATAGAGGAGACAGTGGCCTGAGGAGATGGGTGCTCTCATCCAGGTGCTACTCAGCTTTTTGGGATGAAGATGCAGGACAGCTGTGTCTCTGTGGAATGCAGTGAAAAGTGTACAAGAACGAAAGCTCACAACTTGCTCTTCTAGCAGATGTGATTGTGATTAAAAAGGTTGTTGTGGGTAACAAGCACTCTAGATGGCCCAGAGAGCAAGTCCATTAACTTCATCAGCACTAGATTGAGTTCC
Source organism: Penelope pileata (assembly GCA_013396635.1). Taxonomy (NCBI): domain Eukaryota; kingdom Metazoa; phylum Chordata; class Aves; order Galliformes; family Cracidae; genus Penelope; species Penelope pileata. The sequence continues at coordinate 4,706,188 of WBMW01003413.1, read as the reverse complement.
CATCTCAGTGTAATCTTAGGGAACAGTGAAATTGTATTTACCCATCCTAACTGTGGGATTCACTGAAAACATAGGGTGAAAGGTAGAGAATTCATAGCTACAAATAAGGTCACATTGGTATCTTTCTGTAGAAACAATTTGATCATTACAGATCATATTAGGTCAAGTCACTCATGGTACTATACTCAAAGCTATGGACTGTAGAGCTTCTAAATGATGGTACATGGCAGAAGATTTTTTTCAAGAGTCAAGAGATCTGAAATGAGAGAGAAAAACTAGGAAGGATCTTGCAAGAAGTTCAACTGACCGAAGAGCCACTGTTGTTCAGTTGAGCTCTGAGTAATCTTTACATTACCTGAGCTCTATTTTGTCTCTTCAGCAGGAGGTAGAAATACAGCTTCTATACCAGATCTCTGCTGTTCAAAACACTTGCAAAATTCAACCATCCTGGAAGGCATCGTATCTGCAGTTTTTCTAGCCAGCATTGAGATGCAGACTAAGGAACAAAGCTTCTGTCTTATTCTGGGATTCTAATATATTACCTCTGGTGCTACATTGCTGTATAAGCCGTGCTCATTACATGTCACATATATGATGTTTGTTAATGAGCTGCCCACTTTAACATGCGTATTTCTCTTTAATGTTCATGTCTCTAAGTTCCAGTTTTGTAATAAACATGCACAAACGATTACTGGAGATTTCACTAGTAACAGAAAATATATAAATGCTTTCCTCCTAAAAGTTTGTTGTTGTTGTTGTTGGTTTGGGTATTTTTTTGCAAAGCAGACAGTGATTTCCACACAGATTAGCAAGAGTAACTGGAAGCTTTATGTTCAATTCAAAACTTTTTTCAGTGAACAGGAGATAATTTTCGTCTGCCAGCCCCCAATGCTGTATATACAACATACAGAAAATTATTTTAAATAATATATGAGGGAATTCTCTTCAATAATGTAGAAATGCTTTGGTGTGTTTTTGTTGTTTTTGTTGTTGTTTTTTGTTTTGTTTTGTTTTGTTTTGTTTTTTTTTAATACCCAGAATATCTTTCTAATTATCCTGTTGCATTTCTCAGATGCTACACCTACCCAAGTTCCCAGGCTTTGCAAACATAGCTAACACCATCATTGCTCTTTTGACAAGAATATTATTTTTGTGTGAGAAAATCATTTAATCTCTCCCACGGCACATTTAATTGCTTTTACCTGTTGTTCATGCAAGATGTATGGACAGGGAAAGCTGAAATTCTGTTCAGAGACTCCAGTAAACTCNCAGACACTGAGAGAAAGTTTCAGTTAGAAACTAAGACAATTACACAAGTCACTGTTGAATGTGTGACTTAAACAAATAGGTAAATACATTGCTTAGTCTAATCTTTAACAGTTATCTCAATCCTGTAACAAGAAAAGATCAAACAATGTTCAGGCAGATGAGTGACCTTTCAGTACAGGTGCTACTAAGTACTGGGAAATACCTGGTGCCCTCTTGCTACCTAGTACTGTTTTTTTTCACCAACCAATTATCCTTCATAATTTGCATTGGGTCTGAAGAGCTGTTTGAATTCTTAAAAATACGTTCTTTGCAAGAAATGTCTCAAAATTCAGCATAACCTGTCCTGAAGATTCAAATTAAAGAGCTTATAACAGTTACCCCTTCAAGGCTTACCCAAACAATAAGGAATCTCTACCTATCTGATCTACCTGGCAGGTTATATACGGAGAAAACAAATCCAGCTGCTTAGTCTAATTTATGACTACATAATTACGAATAATTGAAGAAAGCTGAAAGGAGAAAATTCCACATGAATGAAAGAGTGCAGATCCATTCCCAAATAAAGCAGTACACACCCAATGGCTTACCACAAATTAAATCTTGACTGGAAAAAACTCTAAAAAAATTTACTCTTCTGGCAAGAAATAGAGGTGATGATCTAGCATTTCCTATAAGCCTATGATTAATTGCCCAAAAAGCCCTTTACATATTAATAACTTTCTCTTTTTGATCCTCTTGAAATGTGCTTGGCTATTGAAACCAGAGATGTTTTCAATGCTGTAATAATAATAATAATAATAAAAAGTGGTCATCACCAAGGAAAGTATATTTCATAATTAAAAAGCCAGCTTTAGCCTCATTTCTGGTTTGGGGGTCAGGCTGGATGACACAAGTGGTCATTTCTGGCTGGACTATCTACAAATACGTAATTGGAGTGTAAATTATTTTTGCTATATAAATAGCTCCTGATGATATCACAATTTGTAAATAGTGCAGTTTGTTTTCCCAGCAGCTTTGTGCTAGCTGACAGCTCTGAAAAGTTTTTGCATTTGATTACGCTATTTTCCTCTTTATAGCTCAATAGGAAATCACATGCCATGTGCCCAGTATGAATTGGGTCTGCTTTTCCAAATGCTCTGTTACATCCATGACACGTAAGTGCCTTTAACATCCTTGGGTGAGAAAGCAAGCTGCCTGCACACATACTTATTATTTTTAAGTCTTTATTTTTATGTAGCTGCCGTAGTGTATTTCACAGCTGGCTGATGAAGCACACCAGAATTATTTGGAATTCCTTAGTGCTCCTTAAAAGGCAATTAAATTGAGAATAGAAATGACCGTATGTGGTCAGGTGCATTTCTGCTGCTGTATTACTCACACTGCTGCCAGCAGAATGTTTAAAGACAGCTTGTACCAACATACGCCAGCACAGCTGTGCTAATGGCTTTCCAAACTTCAGCTCTCAAACTTGCCCTAGAGAAGCCTTAACAATGCATCTGTTTACTAAGACTTTTCTGTCAACCCTTCCAATATCATTTCATCTTTCTACCTTGTTTTGTGATTATAGTAACAGTATACTGTACAGTCTATCTCCAAAGACCTTTAAATGCACACTCAAAACATACTATCAACCTTCCATCCTTTTGGAGTAGAAAAATAGTATCAACAAATGGCATGTAAGGAGAATATGTTCCTTTTCTAAGTACAGAATACATTGAACTTAAATGCCTCACAGAACAGGGAGGAAATCCTCTGTTGAGATACTCCAGGAGTCGGCACAACATACGGTGAGATGAGACGGGAGGAGTCTCGGGGGTAATGTGGTCCCTCAGAGAGAAATCATCTTCCGTTACCTTGTAAATTGCTTTTTCTTGAAAAGACTCAAGAATGTTACATCCACCTCCCTTTATCCTCAAGAAGAAGCAAAACTGTTACTACCTCAGTGTCTGTTCCTTAGGCAGAAATACACAAGAGCAAGAGCTTGCCAAGGAACCAAACAGAAGGGAAGGGATTTTACAGAAGGAAGTACAAGAGAATATACAGCCATACATAGTACTATGTTCATTGGAAGCATTTCCTTCCATCTATAGAGGAAAAAAAGGGAGAGGAAGGTAGATAGAAAATATTTACCCAATGTGAATATTTTTAAATTGAAGCTCAATCATAAAAAGTCTTCTAGAAATAGTGTTTGCTGACTGTTTCATGTCGCAGTTTTTGGAGAAACATCTGAAAAGGAGATGGGTTCAACCCAGCTGTAAGACTTGTCAAAGCAGAGAAATGGAAGCACTCGGGCAGACCAAACCATGCAAATAAGTGGATGATCTCCTGAAGAAAGAGAGCACTGGCCACATCTGGAAACCTTCTTCCTCTTCTCCCAACGGCTGAGGTGGGGGCTGAGACCAGCAGTGTGGGATACAAGTTCAGGAGCCTCAGGAGCACTTCCCTCCAGCAGGGACACAGCAGGGGTGTCTGTGCTGCCCAAGAGCAGAAGGACCAGAATGTAGGAGGATGCTCTGAGCCTCAGCTACAGCCCTGAGACCCATGGCTTGGCAAAGAGAAGCGTAGCCGAGAAGAAGACTTGCGCTATGATGCATCAGTTGGAAGTTTTCAGTCTAAGTTTCTACCCTGATACTGCTATTGTTGAGAGCTCGTATTATATTTGCTTATCTACACATGAAAGTCTTGTTAAGGTTAATGAGAATTCCTGTTAGATAGGAGATAACAGACTTTTTCATTATTAGTGCAGAGCCAAAATGTTTTCCCATGTTTCAGGATTAGAAAGCAGTAGGTGTCCTAAATTATAGTTCATCTAAAAAGCCCCATGAGAAGTTCATATATTTAGATCAGCAGCTACATGGAAGCCTTCAGTTAATCATATTTTGGTCCTAACTGCAGCTCATACTAATTGGAAATACAATAAAAATAACCCGTTTGAGGATAGGGTGAGGAACTGAGCAGAAATACTTATCACATCTTTCTTCATTTTCGTATTGCATGCCCCTTATTATTTAGATCCAGATTCTTTCTAGATTTTAAGTGGAAATATCAAATAGCATTTATCTAGGCATTTTAAAATCATGCCAAGATAAAAGCTAATCTTTTTGTAATCAGTATGCAGAGAAGAAGAGAAGCAGTAGTAAAGCAGTTGCTGCATGTTTGCTGACAAAATATTTAATCCAAACATTTAATTTCAATCTGCCACTGTTCTCAGTTGGTATAATTACTTTAAGCAAATATCATGTAGGAAGGAACAGAAAATATCCTCAGCTATTGAAATGTAAATAATAAAACATAATTATATAAAAATTTTAAAGCCATATAATTCCATTTTAGGAACATTTCTGTGGACTATTTTAAATGTTTAAGTGATTTTAAATTATTTCTGACATAATGGCCCATGATACTGCCTATATTGGTGGGTAGCAGGAAATGTTTAATTTTCTCATCTGTTCATACACATCATGCTTGAAAGGTACTACAGTGAAATTGCACTGCCGTCTACAGAAAATCATAGACTTTTCCTCTTCATGTCAATGAATATTAGAACCAACACAAATTTGAGGCAGTCACCATCACAATTTTTGTTCTGTTTAACAAAATTAATATAAACAAATTCTACCTCTGTTTTAAGCCTACTTGAAATCTGATTAGCTCAGACATAGGGAATATAAGGCACCAATTTTTTATGTTAAAATTACACAGAAAATCTTCTATTTTCCTGAAATATAAGGGATTAAAATCTATGACTCCACCTTAAAAGTCATTCTAATTTTCCACAATAAGTTAATCAACCCATCTAACTTCATATGGTTCTATGAAGTGATAACAGTGTAAATAAGGATTATTTCATCGAAGAAGACTAATTTCTTTTTTTTGGGTTTCCACATTCTTGACTCTATTACAATGCTTTTCCCTAGCACTGACAAGATTTTAGGCTGCACTAGAAGTAATACAGGCTTGTAACTCTTAGATATAATGTACAGCTGCAAAACAGAAGTATGAGCCATTCAGAATTAAATAAGAAAAAGAAAAATAACACCTTTCTCAAAGTGTAATTCTTCATTCTTTAGCACTATAGTAAGTAGCATTTACTTCTGTACATAGAATCAACAAAAAGAAGAGCATAACTCAAGTTCCATTTAAACTCTGATTTGCATATTTACCTGGGAATTTTGCAATTACTTTGACTGCAACATATAGAATCATAGAATCANAAAAAAAAAAAAAAAGTTTAATTGCATATAACCTAAATAGATGAGAAAAAATTATTGTAGGGTCAGAAAGGGCCAGGGTAAAGAGTAGAAACCTCGTTTGCTGGATCTGATTAACTGTAACATCTTTCAACAGACACCTGTACTAATATTTTAATTCTAAAGTCTGATCCCCACCTTAGCGTCACTTCTCCTCCTAAAAGGCCCCCTCTAGAACAGATATAGATAAGGGAGTCAATGTGGACTATAGGAGACCACTGAAAATCAGTCCCCTCCTTCCTTCAGCATCCCATGCTCACCTCCAGTGCTTGCACACCTCTCAGACAGGGTGCAAGGGAACCAAGCTCACTCCTCACGCTGCCAGTTTCCAGCCACGCTCCCAGTCTTTCAGTTCACCTAGACACATAGCACTCTTTGCATGTATAGGAGGTGAGAGGGAAAACATGTTTAGTAGTGGTGTTGAGAGGGAGGCATTTTTTTTGCTTGTTTCTTTATATAGTAAAAACACAAGTTCATTTCAGAGCAAAATGATGGATGTCCTTAATTTGTTACTTATGAACTGTATGAACAGATGAGATAATCCAAACCAGGGAGATTATCCAGGCTAAGCAGATATAGCAAGGAAATCAGAAACAATCCAAAAAAGAGGGGAAAAAAGCTGAGAAGTGAACAAGTCACAATACAGAAACACTCTCGGAACCATGTAATCTCTAAGATAATTACAACTATATTTCTTTGAAGTGAAGTTACAATTTTGTTTACTTCTTAAGCAGGCTTGCTTGTATTACAGGTCAAGCACACGTGTCAAAAACTGCTGGCTTTTCAGCAGTGATTTCTGCTTCTTATCAGATTTGTTTACATGGCTAAGCAGGTAGAGCTCCTCTCTTCCCCACACCAGCAGCAGTGCAGCAGGCAAAGGAAGCCCCAGCCGACAATGGCAGCATGGCTCTTTATTTATTGCTCCCAGCAGGTGTCAGATGCCGCAGTTTCTTTACAACCATCAACACCCTGGGGCTTTTTAGTTCCACATATAAGACAAGGAAGATGGGGGATGGCAACTAACCTCAAGGGATTAGGTACCTGAATCCTATCCCAACTACCAGCAGACTCCAGCTGTGTTTAAATGTTTTTTGAAGAATTTCTGATGTTCAGTGGTTGCTGATTACTTCCAGATTTTAGTTCTACGCCAGTGGAGATCTGCTACAAAGAGTTTAGCAGTTGTTGTTAAAAATTGCAATTGCACCAAGGAAATGTCTTCTTTTAAACCAGTTTCAAAAAAAAAAAAAAAAAAAATTATTACAGCAGTGTTTAAAAAAAAAAAAAAAGAAAGAAAGAAAAATAAAAGAAAAGGGAGAGACAAGCCTCCTGACTTCACAGTGACAGGAAAATCCAACAACATGAGGGGGAAGGAGGAGAGAGCACAGCAAAGAGGATTGGCTTCATAGGAGCCTTAAGGCCCCCTCAGATTTTCCCTGTAAATGTTATGGTGATATTTTAACCTTCAGATGGATGATTTAGGTAAATGTTCTATTGATAACATTTCCTTTCTGTTGATTTTACCTAATTTAACTTGCAATCTGGGGCATGCCTAGGCCCTTCCTCCATTATTGTACAGCAATATAAAAGAATGTGTATTTGGATAATAATTTAGATATATCTTTGAATGACTTCCATAGTATAGAATTTGGATATTATGAAATGAAATAGGAAGCCTTTATAACAGAGAAAAACAAATTCTGTTCTTGTCTGCCCACATCTCTCACAAATCAGAGGACATCCTGCGAGCTGCATGAAGGTAAGGCAAGCATGGTGAATCTCAGCTACTCAGTCTAGAAAATCAGCAGTAATGTGTCACTTGAGTTCCCTTCAGCTTCTTCAGGAATAACAAGTATAATCACCATATTTATATCTAAAGACTTCATTGTTTCATCAACAAAGGAGGCTGGTTAAAGAGAGAAAAACCTTCAAAGAAATAATCTAATGTATATAAGTACCTTTTGCATATTTATCCACTGAATTCAAGACAAGTTTTGAACACAATTCAGTAAAAGAGAAGGAAAGATTGCTTTCTTTGCGAGGTTTTTTGTTTTCAGGCATGCACATAGTTTTAAATAGTAGTCAAGACTAAAACAGACATTTTGCAATAATGGAAGAATCTTGAAGAATTATTCCTTCTCTCTACTTTTATTTTTTTTTCCACAATGTAAGCAGAAAACTTTTAATTCACCGCATCCATCCCATAAACAGGAAAAGGGGAAAGGAAATGGTGGGAAAAAAAGAGAGAGAGAGAAAGACTGATCGCAGATTTCCCAATACTGTGCAACACACTTAAGTAACAGCGAAGCTCCTTAAAGTCTCAGTAGTAAGACAAAAGCGCATAAACTAAAAATCATTTCCCCTTCAGAAGTACTTGCCATGTTTGGACAGACTATTCACATAGAAAGTTCAATTCTGACATGAACTTCTTTTAGTTTTGCAAATAGCCAGATGCAAAGCAATACAGGAGCTTACATCCTCATAGAAAGCCCTGGGACAATACAAAAATAAATTATTTGAGCAGGTTATAGCCCAAGCTGCAGAAGCCAGATAGTAATGCATATTCACGTATTACAAACCAGACAGCATGTCTGCTTCATGGCACTGAGGTTCTTTGGCAGCCATTTGGTGGCACAAGATGAGCATGGGAATAGATTTCTAATCTTTTCAGATCCAAAATGCAATGAAGTTGAATTTACAGAGTCCTGATGCAACAACAATATTATTGTCTATTATCTTACTACAACATATGCATTCATTAGAGAGGGGTTGCTCAGAATCTCTGTAAAATAATTTTCTGATGGTGAGCTGTATTTGTATCAGTAGCTCTTGGCAGCACGTAACATACCACAGCCAGCATTGTCCAAGGAAGGATTATTTCATTCCACTACATCATATCACAACTGACTGTACCTCGTAGTACAAATGCAACCTTGTCATTGCAATTTGTCACACTTTTTTGTGTGCATTATAGCTCACTGAAGTCTCATCTCCTGGGCTGAATAGCCCACTGCCATATAATACATGACACTGTAATGAAAAAGGCAAGATCACAACAAGGGAGATATTGGTCACAGCTCCCATCACAGAGGCTCAGAGCACTCTGGAGCTGCATTCGGAGCTCAAGCAGAGGACAGTTTTGCTGCCACCGCCACTCGTCTCATGCCCTACTTGCAAGTGTGCCTCACGTTACAAAATTATTGGAACAGTCAGCAGCAGACCAAAGCGTGAGGCACACCCTTCTTCCTGAGGTTGTTTTCAAGCCAGGGCAAAAACTCAGACTCCATGGTGCTTAGGTCAAAGCGTGACTATGTGGGGTGAGAGCTGCTTAACCAGGACTCAGATCTCATTTTACGTTGTGCTTCAGATGAATACCAAAACAGTGTAAAAACAACTTAAAGCAAGAAAAAGAGGGAGGGAAGGCTCTGTGGGATTTTCCCAGCCTCCAGTCCCCTTTCATGTCTCTGTCCCCCGACTCCCTCTTGCCACAGTGCCTGACGCTAAGCAGCCACATTGCCTTGACCACTGTTCTGCGTAATGGCAAGTACCATCTCATTGTTCCCGTATATTATCCCTGTTTTATCCATCCTTTGTGTACAGGTGTAAACCATAGACTTAAACTGTAGGTTTTCCAGTGCAGTGACTGTCTTTGTTATATGTCTGTAAAGTGCTTAACTCAAAGAGTCCATGGCCTATACATGCTACTGCTTTAAAATTATAATAGGAGGCAGGGTACTTAGAAAGAAGTGCCTGAATTTTTCAAATGTATGTGCAAATCAGGGAAAAAAACTCAGCAGTGAAAAATTCTCAATAGTTAGCAAAGTGAAATATATGAGTGGGCAATTGCTTATTTTATCATTTTATGTTATTGTAAGAAATCTTCTAACAGACTTCCCCAGTCAAGAATTATTTCCATTTCATTAACATGCAAGGTAACTTGAAAGTTTCAGTTTTGTGTGGGATACAAAAAAAAAATTCAGGCAGCACAGTTGAACAACTCATAGAAGGGAAACATTTTAGATAAACCAAAGTGTAATTCCTGCTATTGTTAACATATCTAATGAATGCATTTTAATACAGCAGCACAGTAGAGACTGAGATTTCTTGAATCACAGACACGTGGAAGATGTTTGCGCATAAAAAATATTATTCGTGTCCCACTGCCTCTTTGTAGCAAAATAAAAAAAATACAACACACTTAGCAACATAAAGTAAAATATTCCATTTTACTGTATCAAAGTGTTTTTGTTGCTCTTAACAAACCAAAGACGTGCTTTGTGTTGGTAAGAATTATACTTCTAATCCTCCAAATGAAGGCATGGTATTTCAGATTCAGAGCGTGTTAACTGGCACGCTTCCTAACACCCCTTTTGTACAGACTGCTTTCCAAAAGTCAAATTTCAGCTCTTTGTCCAAAGACAGAAGTGGTGCAATAACTCACAAAAGAGCTGGACGATGTAACTAGTTTCACCCCACATGCCAAGTTGTGCAAGACACCCCCCATCCCCATAAAATGCTCCCCATCCCTTGGCTAACCCACAAACTCTTGAGTTAATCACTTCACAGTTATCTCTGAATCCATCACATGGTCAGGCTGCAAAGGACTTGTCAGGGCACTCTGTTTTGCTTCTTCATTCTGCTTCCTTTTAACGGAGTAGCAGCACTTTGCAGCAGATGAGCATCAATTAATGCTAAATTACAACGGGATTCATGTGAGATCACATCTTACAGCTTCCTTGATGCCAAAACCTTTCACAATGATAAATGTTTTACAGTGAATACCAAACACACTTATAATGATTTTGCCATTTCCTGAAAAGTGTTGCCAATCTACCTTTGATTCCAAAGAAACTGCACATCTTTATCTGTTTGAAAATACGAACTTTTGCTCATGAGATCTACACAAAGGCTCTTTTATGTAGGTCAAAGGATGTTTCCCCCATGCCCATTTAATATGTTTTCTGTGAAGTTCCGTGTGCTGCCCTTAGGGCCATGCACATGCTGGCGATATGCATGCAAGTTGCACAGCAAGTTCTTCCTCCTGCCCTGCAGAATCGTAATATCTACACTTCCATCTTCCCTACAATGAAATCACGTACTTCCATTTATTTTTCAAGTTTTTTTAAGCGTCACACATACAGTAAACCACTGCTTTACGAACTGGCCCCTAAGACAAAGACACAGTTTATGAGGAACTTAGACTTTAAGCTATTTTCATCTTGGTAATGACTGACGTGTCTTGGAGAATATGATATTTTTAGAGTACTTCTGAAGACTTAAGAAACATGTCTCATCACATTGGATGAACTACTGAACTAAGTCTTAAATGTATAAAGATAGGTCAAAAAGGCACCCTGTGACAAAGGTATGCAATCTACACCTGACTAGTATAAGAGCAGAAATCCATGCAATGAATATTTTTTTTTGCAGGTTTTCTTTCCATGCAATAAAGTCTCATGCTTTCTCTCTGAATATGCATCATAGAGATTAGACCCGGAATTGAAGTCTAAACAAAGCAAAAAACAAACTCCAAGAACAAATAAAAAAATGTACATCGCATTCTTCATAAACTTCATGAGATTTTCCTCAAGACATGCTTCTCCATTTACACAACAGATCAAGGAAGGCTAGAATCCAATTTCAAATCAAATAACCTCCATATCGATGTGTGGTGTAGTTGACAGTGCACTCTCATCAACTCTGTGCTTTCTGGTGGGTAATGTGCACAATATAACTTAGAGCAGCCATTTGGCAGAAAACTGCTGTAGTCAAATTGAAATAGCCTTTAGTACCTTGGTTAAAATGGAGAGCCCTAATGTATGCTTGTCATTTGATGAAAAATAGTGCATTTAAATTAAGAAAAAAGAATTTCCCATGAAGATACAACATACCACAATGACACAGATGTCAGGATCTTATTTAACACTGTTAAGGCGCAGTGCAGCACAGAGGCACAATTTGTTAGGAAACACAAGATCATGTGCCAGTGGCCAGAGATTTGCTGCTGGATTCTTGTCATACACAGTGATAAAATATGAGTTACCTACAGATAATTGCTTGCTCCTCAAGGGAAGTGACACCTTTAAACTGATCTCCCAATACAGAACAAACATACATTGCATCGAAAGGTGTAAAGGCCATATTTGATCACATGATACAAATAGAGTAGCATGTAATATTACACATTTAAGAAAAGTACAGTGTTTTTTAAGCAATGAGGTATATCTGCCAGCCCACATAAATAAGGGATCAATTAGTAAAAAGAAAAATAGATTAAAGACGTGATTTAAAACTACTCAAGCTCAGGAAAAAAAATCCACTTACATCAATAGATTCTTTCAAATATCCAGCTATTTTGCTCGAATAAAACACATGGCTAAATCAGGTCTTTGAAACACTGTCTTAACAAAAGATCCTTAGCAGTTTTAGAGAGCTGACGTTGTGTCTTTGCTTCTCATAGACATAGACATAGTACCTTGGGCTGCTGCCGCCAGGAGCTCAGCCAGTAGGTGAGGACAGCAATTCCTGCCCTTGCCTCAGAGTACTTGCTAGGGCATGCCTGGACAGCACAGCCAGCTTTGCCTCTCCAGGACCAGAAGATGTCACTCAACTTGATGGATTGCAGCAGAGGTCCCTACTATGACAGGTAAGGACGTAGATCACATGTCCTGTAAGGACTGAGGGGCCAGAGTTTGCGAAGCCTGGGGAGGAGGTGGCTTAGGGAGCACCTCACCAGTGTCCCTGGGGAGCTTCATGGCCCAACTGGAGAAAGTCCTACAAACAGTGCTGCTCCTGCTTTGAGCAGGAGGTCAGAACTAGAAGCCTTCCTGAGCTCTTCCCCAGCCTTAGTTTTTCTGTGATTCTCTTATGTAAATAAGAAGCACAGCAACAGAGATGGTTTCCATCCATTCTGTGGCAGCAAACATGTGAGGGAAACTACAGTGATAGAACCAAACAATAGCTCATTGTTTTGTTTAAGAGTCAGCATTCATTGCTGAAATTTATAAATCCTTTAAGGAGTTTATATGTTAAATGTTTGCACTTTACACTTTGCTAACAGTGCTGGTTTCAGAACATATGAAATTTGAAAATCTGTGTTAATTCAATGCCATATGGCCATGGGCTTTCATCCAAGAAAGTGGCATCTCAACAAATGATTAGAAGAGCTTTCCAGATTTGAAGGTTTAGTGGAGAATCCAGTTGACTGGCTGCTTAAAGCCTCAATATCAGAGAGCGTCTGAAATAAAAGAACCTCTCATAGGCCTTTCTTCCCTGTATTTGCATTGGGAGAGTTTCTTCCTCTCTTCTGGTGGCAAAGTTGACTCCATAAGGGTTTGCAGATGTTTTCGTGCCTCTATGTTTCCCCTTTTCTCCAAGAAAGGATTATTTTCTGCCCCTACTTCACCCAAAACAAACTTTGACAGGAAAAAACACATGAAAGGGCAACAGAGTACTGGTCAGTCATATGGGATTTTCTGAAAATTCCCCAGCTGGGGTGCCAGAAGGAACAACACTACACAGCACTACCAGAAGAAATGACTTCAAACTCTCAGAAAGCTCCTGTTAACTGAACAGTCAGGAGAGGAAGAATTTGAAGAATGACTGAATATTCTACAACCTGAGAGGCTAAAATAGCATTTTATGTGATCTAAAGGTTAGGCAAAGTGTATTATTAGCAACAACTAATAGAGGATCCCACTAACACCACACTGCAACCAGTAAGGACTTATGCTCGGATTGAGAACACCATGGCATTATCTCACTATTGCACTCTTAAGAGTATGTGGGCAAAGACCTAAGTTGGTTTGCATATTTACACAGGGAATGTGTAAATGTAAAGGATAAGGCAAATTAACAACATTTGTGGATTTTTTTCTTCAAAGTAATGACTGTCACTAAATGGTGAATCTGACTAAAAAATCTAACAGAAAGCCAAAAAGATACTGGCTATATCAAAACTATACAAGCACTATTCCCATTAATGTGTCAGAGAGTAACCAAAAAACATACCAACTTTCAGCTTCTTTCTTTGGGAAGAATTAGAAGGAAGGATTAGAACTCTAGTGTCGCCATTTCACATGAAAACAACTCCTTTTACAAGGAGTAAACTCCAACTCCGTTTTGGCAAAGATGTGATATTGCATTATTGTAATTATTTCACAGAATGTTGGTTCTTGATGCCCCACTGGAAATGCATGAACATTTTAAAGATTTGTCAGACTTTTCAAAATACATGCTCTTGTTTAATCTCATATAAATAGTACTGATAGAGATTTTTATCAGAATCAGTTTGTTCATTACTAACTGCTAAGAGATGTTAGAGATGAAATATGCCTTGTGATCTTAGATGAAAGTATTTTGTGTCATTCATAGTTAACTCACTCACAAGAACGGTTGTGTAAGACCAAGACAACACACGACAGGAAAGCTCCAAAGAAAAGACTCCATGAAAAATGTGGTATTGGTAAAAATTACAAGCCATTTTTTCTTCAGAGTCAATACTGCATTGGTATCTGACAGAATGGTGTTGCTCAAAGGTGCTGTCACAGCATCTAAAGCCAAATTTCTGGCCCTTTATCATAATGAAATATCTCACGGACTTTTTCTTAATAGTGTTCATGATCTCCTGACCAGATTCCATATGTAAAACTTTTTACTTGAATAAATATGTTCATATATACATATGTTCATATGTACATTATTGTATACTCTAAATATATGGAATTTATGTGTGGGACAAATTCTTGTTCTTGAATTAAATATAATTCTCACTACAAACATTGAAATTGTTCTCACTAATTTTGGTGATAGTGTGACCAGATTTTCTAAGAAAACTTAGTATATATCCTTGTCCCCAGATTTTCTCTTTACAAGAATAATGCAATCAGGAATAATAAAAATAGGTAGGAAGTTGATTTCACCAATACCATAGAATGAACTGTGATTTTATCTGCTTCCTCTTTTCATCCCACGTACAATCAAAATTTAGGAAGTTTTAAAAAATGTGAATTAAGATTAAAATTATGAAAATATAAATGTTAACAGCAAAACAGATCGCAAAGAATTTCACAACTCATATACCACCAAAGCTTCAGAAATTGTCATTAAAAAAAAAGATCATTTCACATTTAGGAAAGGCTAACATAAAAAATATCACAGAGTGGAAATGCGTAATGAATGCAAAACGGTCTTCTTCAAATTACAAGGTGACAAAATGATTTAAAAGTAAATAATGCCTGGGAGTATTAAAAGAAAAACAAATAATTACTATTTGTTCATTGAAAAATCAATATCCAAAGATATGTCTATGTGAAAGATCTATACAATGGGAATTCTCTTAAAAGAGAAAAACCTCATTACAAATCTCAAATATTATACTAAATATAAGTTTTGTTACAGGGACTGGGAAGAAACACTACTGGGTCCATAATTACTATGTAGTTTATTACTAAAAGCAACATTCAGTAATATTTATTTTGTTGAATTCACTAGGAGTTAAGTGCCTAAATATATTCCAAAGGTAGCAGTAAATAGAGTGATTCTCACAGTCATTGCTTTTGACAGGGGAATAAAAATAATAATAAAATAAAATAAAATAAAATAAAATAAAATAAAATAAAATAAAATAAAATAAAATAAAACAGAAGAAAGAAACTTGTTCTTTTTACTGTATTTCCTTGAATTGTCTTAGCACGAATCACAGGTTGGATTCAAATAGATTTTATAGACAATTTGTAAAAAAGATTTACACTTACGGTCCTGTACTTAGGGGAGCATGCAGCACTGCATGTGAAGCAATTACATATTATCTAGAGGATTCTCGTCTTTCAGGCTGTGTGAGGTACATGTGAAATTCCATTACAGAGTTTGCATCTCCATCATTTATTATCTACAGAGACAGACTGGTATTTCTTGCAATCGGGAAGGAAAATACTGCGTGGATAACAACTCAATTACATCTTAAAATTAAGTTCAAGAGAAAAGTTTGTGCACTGTATAGCTCATCCAAGTATTTGTCAGAGCCTCCTAGCACTGACAAAGTAAATTGTGGAAGGATAGTGTGAAATAGAATGTAAATTAATATGAGAAATACCAAATGAAGCTGAAAGATGCATTATATATTTTAAAATACATTTAGTATTTCAACACCTTCCTTAGTAGAGCAATAAGTTCACAAAGGCAGTTTCAGAGGAGGATGTCTTGTGCAACTGAGTTATGGAGTTCTCAAGCAGCACATTCTCCTTTCTTTAATTACTCATTTCAGAGCAGCAGTCACAGAAATCTTGTAACCTTATTGGGAAAAAATCAGTGCAGTTTCACTTAACTAGAGCCAAATGAAAATTTTAATTTGGTATTTTTTAATTTTAGTACTTAAAGGGACAATGTTAGATTTAAGTTTAAAGAATGAAAGAAGTTATTGTGATATTTACTTATATAAAAAAAGCCTCAAACAGTAGCTAGTGTCTTTCTGGAAAACACTTGTCATTGTGATGGTGGAATAACAGAAAGCAATCACTACTCCTCCAATGAAAGGAACAACAATGATGATGTCTCTGTTCAGAAACACATATGTACCTCAAATGTTGCTAGATAATTATGATTTATGAAATAAAATATGATATATCTGGTTATTGTGTTGATACAGCATATTTGCACCCCACCCTCTTCTTCCACAAGAAAAAACACTCGATATTAAAGCTTTCTGGTCCTCAGGAATGTGGCTTGAATTTAGCCAAATAGTTCAAAAGAAAACTCAAATACATTACTTTGCAGAATTTTTTTGGTGAAAGGATTTTTGAACTTGTAATCCGTATAATTCAACTTCGAACATGAATTTAGCATGGAATACTGGCAATTTCCTCATTATCAGAAGTGTTTCATTTGCAGTAGGTTACATAAATTTTAGAAAGTATTTTTAGTGGAAGAACTTCCCACTGAGTGTGGTGTAGCATTCTGTTCATGCACTGCTGTCAAGGTACATAAAG
Organism: Penelope pileata; assembly: GCA_013396635.1. NCBI lineage: Eukaryota > Metazoa > Chordata > Aves > Galliformes > Cracidae > Penelope > Penelope pileata. Next base: position 4,689,687 of record WBMW01003413.1, on the reverse strand, counting down.
TAATCCTACTCAAGATCCAAGAGAAAGTCAAGTTAGTCAATCCATTTAGCTTTGATACAATAGTAATATTCTGTCTTATTTTGACGTTTATATGTATTTCTTCATACATTTCCATGATGCAAGCTTGAATTTCGAAAAAAAAAAAAAAAAAGATGATAAAAAATGATTTTTTTTTAAAATTTAGAGGCTACTTAGAGATAAAAATTTCCAGAGAGTTTTGAAAGCCTCTAAAGCAGCCCCCAAAACACTTTTTCATTTGAGGAATTCAAAAATAAATTTTTTTTCTAGAAATTCCTGAACGTCTAGAGTTCCAGATAAACAGTCTCCCACAATCTAACTTTCCTTATGCAGTTCCACTTCCCTTTCTTTACAAATATAATGAATCCATAAATTCTAAATAGATAAATGCACAGTAGCATATATAGTAATTGTATTCCTGCCGCTTAGTCAATATTCATCTGTATTAAACAAAGGTGCATACAAGCAGCTATAGAAGTAGCTATAAGAAATCTCAGACTTGTTTTCCTAAATTAAGCAGAAAATTTATCAGAATTTCAATAAATTACAAATTACCTAGAGTTCTAAGCAACAAGTAGTAAGTTTATTCCCAAATTCTAATTTAGCAGTCACTTTTAAAAAATAATTTTGTTAACGAAACCATTAGGTAACTCAACACTGTCCAAAACCATTAGGTTGCTCAACCCTGTCCACCCTAGGTGTCGAAGCCAATACAACGAGCTAGACGATCTACTGAGAACAGCAGCATTTCTTACTGTTACGTTACTGAAGTACAAAGTATCATTATTAAAACTTTTATTTTATTATTCAATGCACTCAAAACTTTAAATAATTCCCCAGACACAGTGAGTAAACGTCACATATTGCATTTAGAGATGTAAAGATCAAGGCAGAAAAACCTGAGGGACTCAGTGTATGAACATCAAACGGTGCATGGGTTTCAAATGTATCTATTACCCAAACTTAGCTCTGCTGACTCTGTACTTGTCCCAAAACCATGTAGCCAGAAGGTCCAGAGAGAATCTCTTCTTTTGATGCCATTGCACAACCACTGACTCACAGCCTTTTGTCAAAGGGCAGAACACAAGCAGAATTCAATTGCACTGGAAGTTTTAGAGGAGCCTTGGCTAATGTGGGGCATCAACCGTTCAGTGAAGAACGGTTCTTCCCTCAAGTAGATGTGCAAAGAGGCTGGTGTTTTGATGGGCTAGAAAAGCTGTTCCATCATCCAACTATGATGAAAAACCCAATTTCTAAGAACATAGCACTCTGCTCAATTGCAGAGAGAGCAACTGTACATCTGTGCTGCGAGGGTCCCTTCGGATTCATTTAGGCACTGGTATTCACTTCCTGTTACGCATTTTCAGAGGTCTCTAATGAGAGAATAAGTGATAAAATGAAATCACTCTTTTTTTTTTCTCCCCCTAATACAAGGCAAAATTGGGACCACACATCTGGTTAGCACTGGGCAGCATTGATGCACCTTCAGGAAACGAGGCAGTCTGCACCGCTCCTCTCTCCCTCTCTAAGATTTGTTACTGGGCAGACAGGCAGAGGCAGTCCCAGAAAAACAGCATCTTTGCATCCTGGTTCACCACTGGTTCTATGAACAGTGGATCTGGACTCCTCTGACGCCTGTGCACAGGGAAGGCCTGCAGCAGAGGGAGAGGGGCAAAAACATTCCCGCTTCCCCTTCTTGCTGAACACTGGCACAGAGATCAACAGATACGAGCTCAGAATTTGTAAAGCATTCTAGCAGAAGTGCGTGATTTTCAGTAGAAAGAAGAGAAAATGTATTTTACATGTTGTGCTAGACTCTTCTAATTCTTGGCTACTGTGCAGCCAAAGCTTGTTTATTAACATGTCGCCTGGTTGATTCCCCATCACAGTTACTTGTCATTAGTGAGAGGCTAACTAAGATTAAAGACTAGAGATTTCAGCAGCTGTGATTTGGTGGTTTGTTTTTGTGGGATTTTTTTCAGCTTCTTGTTTTGTTTGGGGGCTTTTTGTTTGCTTTTAACTGTGGAAAGATTTGAGAAGCTAAATGGAATGTGACATGCTTACTAGGGAAACTTTGATTTAGCAAGCAAGGAAGTGTGTCGGGGACGGTATTTGCTATATCATCATGTGCTTTCTGTTTGGCTTCAACAATAAGAAAGCCAAAAAATAAAACATATTTACAATAACTGGAAGTAAAACTATGAATAGTGAAATTACCATACCAGTGGAAATGATCTGCTCCCACATTGTGAGACCAGCAGTTGGAGCCTTCATCATTTGTACGTTTGCTGCATGAAGGGTGAATATACCCCATTATTGGAGCTGTGCACAACCTAGCCTGACCTAAATGCCAAGAAATAAGCAAGTGAGAGTGAAGCATCAGTGGCAAATTGGAATCTAAGGCCTTTTGTGCTTGTTAAATGGTGGAATGATTATAATTGGAAAAAGTGATGTGCATTAGTTCTGAGTGAATGTACAAGAAATGACAAGCGTGTAACTTAATGATTACTTCACAACACCCAGGACTGCCTTCTAGTCTTGCACAGGGAGGCTCAGCCCTACAGCAGAGAAAACTGCATGTCTTCTCCCGCTATTCATGGGCATCCTCCACAGGTCACATGGAAATAACCCTGAAGTGATAAGTCTTGGTTTAGGAAGTCTGCTGCTTAAGCTTGTATAAGTCATTGTGACAGAGTGGTTTTTTTCTCTCTCCACAAACCTTTGTCTGTTTTAGTAGCAACTGGGCAGAGCCCAGCTTTAAATGAAAACATACAGTCATTGTTTATTCTCACAGGTAGCAAGTATATTAGCAGAGCTTCTGCCAATCGACATCTGTAAGACTTATTCAATTAAATCATTTCTGATATGATTATTTTTCACATTTCCATTCGCAGATCACCGTGGTAGTAGCAAAAACAAAAAGCAAAAAAAAAAAAAAAAAAAAAAG
>WBMW01003413.1:4658787-4686711 GCA_013396635.1 Penelope pileata | reverse complement strand
AAAAAAAAAAAAAAAAAAGAAAATTATCTAAACAAAAATTATCTAAACATACTAATGAATTATTTTGAAGAAAATTAGTACTTAAAAGCTACAGATTAATTAAACTTCTTTTTGCAGTTGACAGAAATTATTTCCCAGGATATTAGAAATTCAGTAAAATTAATTTGCCTTCATGTTTGAATGACTACTGTCTAGGAAAACTGTTGCCAAGCATTTCCTGGATGATAGGCGTGTGCTTTATGGCAGGCTCATATAAAGATTCAGGGTTAAATGCTCAATGAAAATGTATAGTACATAAATCTACACACAAAAGTGGCAGGTAAAGTGTCAAGAAGCAATCATCTCCAAAGTCAGTTTACCCTCACAACAGGGACCTTGTCACGGTCAGAGTTAAACAGGCTCTGCATAGGACTGAATCCACTCTGTATAAAACAGTCAGAACTTGAGGCTTTACAAGGAAATATGAACTTCACAATTAAGAAATGTAATCAAACTCTCTAATTCTAGTTGCTTTTCTAAGGGAAACACCTCAAGTTCTTCAAAAACAATAACAAAAAGCATGCCATAAAAACTTTTCACTGATGTTTATCTGAAAATTTAAATATGCTGTCTTTTAAATTGGGAAGACTCCTACCTCTCCAAGAAATCGAGACTTGTTTTTAAGGGGAAAGTTGCAATCCCTTCCTCCATCAGTAGATGGGGTCCATTGGAAGACTAAGCAGTCCATTGGAAGTCTCAGCAGTCATTTGCCATGCTGAGACAGTAGAGACTTCAGTATCAAATTGAAAATGTAAAGGTGTTGTTAAAAAAATAAAAAATAAAACATCCTTACTCTCATTTAATACAAATATTGGAGCTCTCAAAAACCAAGAGATCAACAAATATGGTAGACGTTTTAATGACGCCAAGCCAAGAGGATAAATAATTTGTACCAGTGAGTAACACATGCACCAAGATTCTCCACAGAAACCTTAAATCCCAGAGATTTCTGCCAATTCTTTACATTTTGGTAACCTTCAGAAGAAAATACAGTCCTATTTCTATACAAAACCTTGCTTGCTGTTATGCTCTCGTGAGACCTCACCTGGAGTATTGTGTCCAGTTCTGGGGCCCCCAACACAAGAAGGATGTGGAGCTGTTGGAGCGGGTCCAGAGGAGGCCACGAGGATGATCGGAGGGCTGGAGCACCTCCCCTACGAGGACAGGCTGAGAGAGTTGGGACTCTTCAGCCTGGAGAAGAGAAGGCTGCGGGGGGACCTGATAGCAGCCTTCCAGTACCTGAAGGGGCCTACAGGAAAGCTGGGGAGGGGCTTTTTACAAGGATAGATAATGACAGGACAAGGGGTAATGGTTATAAACTGGAAGAGGCTAGATTTAGACTAGATATAAGGAGGAAATTCTTCACTGTGAGGGTGGTGAGACACTGGAACAGGTTGCCCAGAGAAGCTGTGGATGCCCCCTCCCTGAAAGTATACAAGGCCAGGCTGGATGGGGCTTTGGGCAACCTGGTCTAGTGGGAAGTGTCCTTGCCCATGGCAGGGGGGTTGGAACAAGATGATTTCTAAGGTCCCTTCCAACCTGAACCATTCTGTGATTCCATGATTCTATGCTGGAAGGTCTAAGGAACCTCAAAAGCCAAAAGAAACTATTACCTTCATACTCCTTACTTCAACTATGTCCATGTTTCAGGACAGCCTGAAGGTTCCTTGTTTTACGCTGCGCCTTCCCATGCAATGTTTGGAAGGATGGAGCATCAGGGAAAGAACTGTATTCCCTCCTTCTCTTTAATTAGTAATGTTCATTTGAATATGATTTACTATGGAAAAGGATGTTAATAAGAAATGCTTTTTTACATTTATTAGTGGAGAGATGTTCTGACAGTTGGGAAGGAGAATGTATTATCAAGACTATAGTGCAGGTAATATCCTGTATATTGAGTCTAATCACCCATTTAAAGTTAAAACAGGAGTTGTTAAGAATATAGTGAATCACACTCTAATGATTAGTGATGAGAATCACCTAGATAATGAAACTGGTATTGAGAAACAGATTTTTTGGCAGGATGATTACCCTGCAAGATTGATTAAAAGGATAATTGTAGAACAATGTAACCTTTTCCATAATTATAGTGCTGAACTTGTATAAAGCCATTTGTCTTAACAGTGTGGCTCTGCCATATCACAAAGAGACCGACCACTGATTAACACTATATTTATTACCTTCCAGAAAAGTGAGGTATTGTCACACCTGTACAAGGTGGCTTTAATATCTCTGCATCAAAAGTTAAGGGTATAGTAAAATCACTGCAAGTAGTCAGAGCTGTAAAAGTCCATGTGGTTGCATGTTTTCTGATTGCTGGATCTCAAGGATGAGTTTTCCATCCCTTTTACTGTGAGATCCCACGAGACTAACACTATAGCACTCTTTCATTTGTACTGGCATGTTTATGAGGCCAGACTGCTTTTCAACAGTTGGCACAGCAAAAGAAAACATCAGACAGCTTTAAAACTGTACTCAAAGAACTTCCAAAAGCAAAAGATCTACAATTGGAAACACTAAAAGTTCCAGCGTTTCAGACATAGCTGTGGAATAAACTGAACAACTAGTTTTTGAATTTTTAATCCCTCAGTGAGTTTTAATGTGCTTCAGTGAGAAACTCCCCCATGACTTTTTACAGCTTTCTGGCATTCTTTACAATAGCATAAAGTCTTTCAAAAAGTTAGCTACACATTCAAATAGTAAAGCGTTTGAGGAATGGAGGAATGCTTTCGTCACTAAGAATGACCAAGCCAGGTAGCAGTTTTCCTGCAGGAATCAAGTATGATGACGCTGACACTGGTGCGAACTACAGTATTCAAGGGACAGAAACGTAACCACAAGACAAAAATGATGACTTACTATACTTTCTCCATAGATTGGATTTTTTCAGACAATGGCGTAACCCAGCTTCTCCCTTAGCTTTGTTATAACAAAAGTGCTTAGGTATTTTTGTCCACGTGAGGACACTTGATCGTATGTAGCAGAACCAAAGCTTTACACAAGACAACACTCACAGGGTGTGTATGAGAAATATTCTCAAACAGGTTAAATAGCTGTAACTTACAAAAAAACCCAGAAACCTGTCCCAAGCAGACATACCAGCGACACTAGAACAAGCAAAGTTTTGAAAATCTCCGCGAATGGGTATTCTCCAGCCTGTCTAGACAACCAGGACTACCACTGTGATACTGTCCTAGTGTCCCCGCCGAGGCAGCCCTAGCTATCAGTGATTGAGTGGTTTTCATTTAGGAATGATTTTGCCCTCTCTCAGACACTGAATAAAATAATTTTTGGCAATAAGACTAGTAATATGAGGGCTGCTCCAAAAGTAATATCTCCTATTTTATTATGTTGGCCCACAACACCAGAGGTAGACATTGGTAGTATGACCCTTCCCACCAATATTCCATTACATTTGTTGCCACGTGACAGATGGCAGCAGAGGGGCAGTGTGACCAAATGGTGCCTGATGTGGAAGGGAGTATGAAGCAAAGGTATGGGATTGAATTCCTCCAAGCAGAAAAAAATTGCACCTATTGACATTCATCAATGCTTGCTGAACATTTACGAAGACCCAACCGTGGATGTGAGCACAGGCAGGCGGTGGCTGACGCGTTTCAGCAACGCGAAAGATAAGCCATGTTCCAGACGGCCATGCACAGCTCTCACACCACAAAATGAAGAGATCTTGTACATTGCTAGTGAAAATGCATAGCTAATGGTAGTGACTATGTTGAAAAAGTAGCTGAGAATTTGCTCTATCCAACAGCATTGTGTTCTTCATATCTACTGTAGTTTTCATGGAAATTAACAGCAGGCATTACTTTTGGAGTGACTTATGTGCATTATTACTGCTGGGCTACCATATTTCAAATTTTTAGGTACCATTCTGTGCTAATGTATTTCAATTAACAAATGAGTAGATTTGAGGGCAAGGAGCAGACACAGTCTGAGGAGTTCCTGGTGCTCCTCATGTTCATGCAGCCTCCAGCATGATAACAATGGGAATCTGCCATCTGGAGAACATATGCATAGCTTGCCTCAGCCAGGGACAGGACAAAAAGTGGTCAAATTCAGGTGAGTAACTGCAGCCTCTCTGCTCTGCCCGAGGTAGTGACGGATTCTTCCCCTCCTCAGGTGGCAGGCGATAGTCCATTCAGAGGCCAGCAAGGGGTTTTATTTACTTTAACTCACCAAGGGCTCTTGCATTCATTTGCAGAAGCCAGCAGCAGCGATTCCAGATACTAATGAGTAATGACATGGCAGGAGGAAACTTGTGGCATGCAGTCCGTGTGTGCTACACACCATTTGGTTATGTGCTGCACTGTTAAGTGGGGAGCAGCCTGGCGGCAGGGCTCCTGCAAGACCTCCCACCAGAACCCTGCCGTGGATGCTGCTGGGGCAGGGGCAGCCTCTGATGTTGCTGCAAGCCTCAGCCACTAGAAAAAACTACCAGATATGCTTGTGCTATGGAGGGTAAGGATGACATAGGTCAGCAGGAAACCAAAAGAAAAATGAAAAAGGCATGGGAGCTTACGCTTAATCATGGCCTAAACACATCACTAATGGCTTAAATACAGCCCATGAATTTCCTGTCTGACTTTTGGACACTGAACGCAAATGAATTAAACAGGCAAAAAAAAAAGTACTTTCCAATCAATTTTTCCAACACAATCTATTTGAGCCTGTGTCTTTGCTGACTGTACATTAGGGCTGTCCAGCGTCGCGTGGCAGGAGACAAAGGCACAGCTTACTCCACTGCGCACAAAGAGAAAGATTTCTTGAAGGGCTGACTGCTGAAAGAGGGGACTCTGACACTGGGTAGCCAAGGCTGAATTAAATCCTAGGGCAAGGTAGTCCTTTTGCTTATATTAGTTCATGTGATTCATATTTATAATGATTCCCTCCTGCTGAAAAGGCCTGGCTGCCTGTTGTTTCTGCTCAGTCATCCCCATCAGTTTTACAGATGAATTTTACTGGAGTGGGAGAATTAGAGCAAGAGTGAGATTGTTATTGTTTCACAGCTGATGAAGAACGACAGTAGAAAAGTAGTTAAGAAATCTTATTTTGTTGTCGTCTTTGCTGTGTGAAATTTTACACACCTACCTCAGACAGTGGGCAAATCCTTGCCTTAAGGTTTTCATTATGTTTCTCAAGGGATGAGTGAAATTACTCGGTTTTCACTCATTCAGGGTATCTACTTCAAAGGTTAAAATACAATGGAGCTTCCCTGAATTCTCTGTGTAGACACAGACAGCTCTGCAAAGACTACAGTGCAAGGATAGAGAGTTCCATAAAACTGACATTTCTTTTTCAAACCATGTGTGTGTGTCAATGGAGGTTCATTTCTCCTAAAGCAGATGTGTGAAAAATGCTACCTACCTTTTGCAGAACAAAAGTGAGAGTTAATTTCAAAGCTCTGATAGATCTAAAAAAACTAATAGTATAATTTGTAGAGGAAAATCATCCAGCAGCAAAGTCAGATGAAATGAAAAAAACACACAGCACATATTTGGGTTGAAGTTCTTATGCTGCTTTACAACTTTGGTTCTATTGTCACTTATAATAAAATCAGGGGGAAAGACCTTGAGAGATAAGCCGCTTATTTATTTGTTCCTGAAGCTTTGATAGCATGTAGGTTGCTGTGTGATCTTTATAAACTCAGAGGTGCTAAGCACAGCTTGTTTTTGAAAGTCAATGCCAGCAAGAGACAGACTTTTTGTAATAACACCCGGTGAGCAGTGGCACTTGTATACTCACATATTTGTCTGTGCCAAATCCTTACCTAGCCTACATTAACAGTGCTCTTTTGACTTCATGCTGTGGATAGGGCCCAGTATCCATTTCTTGAATATGTATATCCAGCTAGGATAGACATACTCCAGAGGATATTCCTCAGCATCTCAGTAACCAAGGAACTTCAAATGCCTTAGATATAGAAGAAAAACAATATTTTCCTTTTCTCCAGCTCTTACAAGATAGAAGCTGATCAGAAAACACAGGATTTCTTTGTTTTAGGGTTTTTTTAAATGTTGGGTTTTTTTGGGAGGGTTATGGTGGTTTTGTTTAGTTTAGGCTTGTGGGTTTTTTTTTAAATTTGTTTTTGATTTGGGTAGGGTTTTTGTTGTTGTTGTTGTTTTTCCAAGGGGATATCTGGACGAACAGGAATGAACCGAGTGAGAGAAAGAGCCAAATAAATGAATGTCAATTGTCCTAATTCCACATACAAGCTGAACTCAGATGACCTGTTCTCTCAGAAAGGAAACACTACTTTAAAACAAATCCTGCAATAATCCTCATAGGCAACATATACAAAATCAGGTAGAGGACTTATTGAAAAAAGGGATTTGGGTTGAACTTCTTGCATTATCCTACATCATTGCTGATTTGTAGTGTGTGTGTGTTTTTGCAGGCCTTCAGATGCAGAAGTCCACAAGCAATCTGATGCCTGAGCCAGTTTTTCCTCTTCCAGGACAGGTCCCATGAGTTCCCTCAGGCCTTGGCTCCCAGACTTTGCCTCACTAGAGAGCTATGGTATGATTCCAGAAGAACTTCATTCTCAGTGAAGACTGTTTTACAAGAAGAGGTGATGCCAACTGTTGCAGCTAGTCTGAAGAAAGCTACAAATAGCAGGACAGGGTACTGATGGGTGTATACATGACTTTCACAATTCAGTGAAATGACAAACTGGTGATGGGGAAGGTTGGGAAAACCACAGCATAAAATACACATTTCTGTTTTCTTTTCTTTTTAAAATTGTCCCTTTTCTCCACTTTTTTCCCCCCACTTTTTTGCTTCTTCCACTCTGTGCATTACATTTTGAACTACATCACAGTCCAAATGCACAATATTTGTGTCTGAAAGCCTCGCCCAGGCAATGGATAAACTAGAGGGTAACACACAGTCTCTATACCAAAGGCAGTTTGACACTGTGCACTACACAGGCTGTTAATCTTTTCTGTCCTATGAACAAAACAGTGATTTAGTTGTATAGTGGGGATGCAGTTATCCAGAAGGAAAGCACTTATACTGATGACATCAAACACTGGCATAAATGCACATCAACCACTGTTTCTGCTTTAAAATGATTTTTTTTTTTTTTACTCGGTTGGCAGGGTAATATTTTCTCGTTTTTCTTTTCTTTGCAAGCTGTGATAGATTTCACAACAACAAAGCAATCCTGTAGCACTTTTATAGCCAATGAATTGAAGAAAATGAGGGGTCCTGTCCATTAGTTCATTTTAAGTCCAGTGTATTGGCCGAATGGCAAGTTTGGGGAAAAAAAGTATGAAAAATCACAGTCCATAATATAGAAAACTTTCTGTAACACTCCATAATAAAGAAAACTAGCTGTCCACATAGGCGTACCAGTGTTTCCTACTGAAGAACACTGCAGCAAATTTTCATCAACTATGACACATCCTATATATGCTGAATATGTGAAATGCATAAATCTCACTACTAGGGAAAATTCTTCCAGAAACCAACCTATAAATTCTGTATTTTAATCCTAAAGTCTTTGTTCCCACTGTTCTGCCTTCTATTATAAACTGTCATACATCTAAAAAATATTTCTTTCATAGAAGTGGCAATAAGATTCACTTATACATATATATTTATTTATTTTACAGACATTTTGTCCTCTTTTAAATTTTCCGTGCCTGATGGTATCTGAATATTCCCTTCCTATGCAGGCACAGTAGACTCATAAAAAAGTATACACATAAAGGATGATCTAAAAGAGGCATACTTACAAGTGTAGTTATCGTTGTATATGCTTTTTCCACACATTTTCCTAATTCTCTTTTTAGTCATCAACTAAAATCTTTCTACCTTTCCCTACAACGTAATGTTTAAACTAAACTTAAATTGTGCACCTCTGTAGACTCTGTTTCTTCATTATTGATATCAAGATGCAAATAACCACATCTGAACACAGTAACTCATATGAGACAGTACACTTTTATGCATGGATGGATTTCTGACTTATTTGATACTACTCCAAGTTCTACATGCTTCCTAACAAGATAGTTTGCTTTTGACTGCAGTTGCACACTGAAAAGTCTCCTCTGCTGTCCTTCTGTGTGGACAGCATCAATTAGAACCTATATGAACATCCTTTTATCTGCCATTGTTGAAGAGTATGTTTTGTTTGTAAGTAATATAGTACGTTGATGTGTATTGCTCTGATTTTAGTTTTTCTTTCTAGCAAATTTCACAACAATCATTTTTCTGGAACCAAATGACAAACAGAATTTTGTATCGTGTAATAAAATTTGACTCTATATACTGCATGTGCCTTTATTTCACTCATTCCATCTGGTTATTTTTCCAGCTCATTAATAAATCCTATTAGATTTACCAGAGAAACTTGAGATATATCTTACCAGTTTTGCTAGGATTAAAACCTTCTAGTCAAATGTTGATTCATAACAATACTTTTTCTTTCTGCAAATAGCTTAGTTTCTTCTTCAACCAAATATCTTTGATGAACAACTTTTGCAAGTTTACTTACATTTCTATAAGGACAAATTTTGTGTCTGTGAAATCTTCTAGCTTGAGATTTGAATTTTCAGAAATGCTAGATAATTGAATGGTGTTTGCATTTGATTTAGGCCTACATCAGCACCTGGCAGTGATTTTGAGAAAAGAGCTTGCAGACTCCCCGTTGATGTATCACTATTTGCCTCAACATGATGGGAGCGCTCAGCAGTGCCTATTCCCTCCTGACAAACTGTCATGCATTTAAAAGTAAATACAAAAATCACCAAAAGGAAAATGTTAATATTTCAAAATCTAATGTCACAGAAAGTATGCTTAACCAGTCTGTGCATGATTTTACAAACTGTTATTTAGAAGTAATTATATTAAAGAGATTGTTTGAGTCTTTTATTTTAACATTAAACTCACCATGACCATGTGTGAAATGATCCATCAGATTTCATCAAAGTTAAGAATCCCATATGGCTTGTATTGCCACTGTTTAAAACCTCCTGTGATTCAGAATATGTCTATACTGTTCCTGAAGAAATATCCAAGCTAGATTACGACTTGCTTGTTTGGTACATGTAACACAAAACCTACCTGTGAAGCTGGCTGAACGCTTAGGCTCTGCCTCACATTGAGAGCTCTGTGTTGCCAGACCTAACAGCAGGTCCTGGGCTGGTTCATTTGAAACTGAACTCAAGCTGACTGGGTATATGTGAGATGATTCTTTGATGGCAACATCAGTCTACCTTTTGTGACCCTTAAGTCTAAGTAACTGTTAATGTACTGAAATAGGCCATGAGTTCAAGTTATTCCTTGTATCCGGATACACACAAGTTACAAATGAGAAAAATGTCATTTCTAAATACTCAGTAAATTTCTGGTTTTGTACCCAGATTGAGTTCTTTCTTTCAGTTCTGTTGAACGACAGTTATTTTCAAATGAAACTTGCTCTCAAAATCTCAAATAACTTTCAGCATACTCTGCCTAGTATATAGAACTTAAACCTCCTATTGGAAAACCTTTATTTCAACTGCATTTGAAACTTGATTTTTTTCTTTTTAAATTTATCTTCCATTTCACAACTTCCAGGATGTACGTGAGAAAACACTTTCTTTCAGGAGATCATAGAATCATACCATAGAATCATAGAATGGCTTGGGTTGGAAGGGATCTCAAAGATCACTTGCTTCCAAACACCCTGCTGTGGTCAGGGTTGCCATCTGCTAGATCAAGATGACCAGAGCTCCACCCAGCCTGGCCTTGAACACCTCCAGAGATGGAAAAGCCACAACTTTTCTGGACAACCTCTTCCAGTGCCCCACCATCCTCTGAGTAAAGAGCTTCCTCTTAACATCTAATCTAAATATTCCCTCTTTTACTTTAAAAACATTCCCCCTTGTCCTGTTGCTATCAGACCATGTAAAAAGTTGGTCTTCTTTTTGTTTGTAAGTTCTCTTTAAGAACTGGAAGACTGCAATGAGCTCTCCCCAAAGCCTCCTCTTTTCTAAGCTGAACAAGCCCAACTTCCTCAACTTCTCTTCATAAGAGAGGTGCTCCAGCTCTCCGATCATCTTTGTGGCCTTTCTCTGTACCCCCTCCAACAGCTCCACATCTGTCTTGTGCTGGGGGCCTCAGGTCTGGATGCAGTACTCCAAATCGGACCTCATGAGCACAGAGCAGAGGGGGACAATCATCTCCCGCTCCCTGCTGTCTACCCCTCTTTTTATGCAGCCAAGGATACTGTTGGCCTTCCAGGCTGCAAGCACACACAGTTGGGCTTGCATCAAGCTTTTCATGAGCCAGAACCCCACAGTCCTTCTCTGCAGGTAGATGCTCAAGTATGTTTTATTTCCCATCTACTTTTGTCAAAAAGCATATTATCTTACAGCACATTACTATTATGCCTTTCAGCCATTTGAAGACACAGTCTTCAAATGAGATGCAGAATAAAGGACATGAGAGACTCCAGTAAATAATCCAAGCATTACAGCTTAAAATGTTGTAAGACACATTTTGTAAGTATTTTCATCAGATAAACTCATTTTTGCACTTCTGAACTAAAGTCTTAAGAATACTTCCCCAACAACACAAAAATAATAACTTCTCACAATTTGTAATGTACATGTATTTTGTATGCAACTGAAAATCAAATGAGTAATAATTTAAATGACTAAATATTGCATCCACTAAAATGGCTGAGCTTAATATAACTTCTCTCAGACTGACAACACGTTTGCTCACGGAACATTTATCCTACAAAATCATACTAGAATAATAGAACATTTTCACTTTCTGAAGTGTTGTTGAAAGTACAAAATAACATAAATGAAAATTCAAATACTTTCTTAGGACCAGTGTTTGCAGATTATAGAATTGTCTTTTGAGTTTCAGAAAATGGCAGCTGTAACTGGCATGGGATGTTAAAAAAGAACATGAAAAAGATGCTGACGTACCTGTTCTGATCTGAATTGTATATTTCTTTCAGAAAGCTTCAGTGAAATGTGATATGTACTAGTTACTTTAAGATGAAAAGGCCTTGAAATAAATAATGCATGTAAATTCTATTTTACAGTAATGGAAAATGCAAAAGTATTTGCATTTTATTTTATAAAACAAAAATTTTAATAAACATTGTTTCAGCACAAAAAAAATAAAAAAATATTTTCTCTTTTCTTTCCAACCACTGGTATTTACCTTCTCATTAAAATTTAGAAGAATAAGATCATGTATTAGATGGCCATTTTCCAGACCAAACAATGAATATGACACAAATTAATTAATAATTCATTAGATTATGATATGATTAAAGGTGAACTAGAATACCAACCATCTTTAAGACTGCCTGTTATAAATCAACTGATTTCTTAGGGGGGGTGAGGCAGCAAAAAAACAAACAGTAATTACAAAAAACACTTTTTCACCATTTGCAAAACAGACAAACAGGGTGCCTGAGAAAACAAAAAATATAAGATGACAAGACTGCCATTAAGTTCAGATTACATGGTATTTAAAAGACCTTTCAAGTGTCATTTATTTACAATAATCCCTCTTATGTTACTGCATGAACTTAAGAAACCTGGGTCCTATTTTCCACAGATCAGCAGAGAAGCAGAAGAAAATCACCTAACATCTCTATTTCTTGTTTCCCATCTGAAAATGAGGGTGATACCTAAGAGCTACCTTTACAAAGGTGTTAGGAGGGTTAGATAAGTACCATCTCTAAAGCCCTCTGAGACTCTGAGATGAAAAGCTCTGTAAAACTCAAGAAAAGCTCTACATAAGTGCAATATTATTACTGCAATTCTTATTATGTTTATTTGTTTACTCTCTTCTAGAGAACATAATAATTCTGAAGAGATTTACATTTGAACTTTGTAAGAATTCTGTTATCTGTCTTTAGAATTGCTCTTAAGGGTTCTGTAGAAGAAAGGCAAATGCTCACAAAAGCACACTCAAATCTTTCTGAGGATCCTATCCTGCAAGATATTCAGCATCTCTTGAGCAGCAAAGAGCACTCTCAGCTGACTGCACTCACCACACTGCAGAAATGGGCTTTGAATTTCAGGTGCCAGAATTGCTACAGACAAGAATCCTAGCCCAGAAATAAACAATATTCTACATTTCTTTTGCAGTTGCTTGTTAGACTCGGATGGATCAGGCGAGCAGATATAGCTACTGAGTCCACTATCTCCATGCTCAGCAGAATATTGATGTGCTCAGCAAAGTGCAGAGTAGATCTTTTTATCTTTACCATCATTGATGCTGCATACCAGCATAGTGGAAAAAAACAGTACCCAGATGTCACTGGAAATATTTTTTCCTTTGCTGGACCTTGTGGACAGATTGACTGTTCAGCTGGCTTATAATAATGTCCTTTTTTTCCTTTCTGGGAAAAAAAAAAAAAGAAAAAAAGAAAAAAAGAGAACGCTTTAAGGAATTCAAACAGTTTGTGCGTGTGTGTGTGTCGCCTTTTAATGCTATTCCTATCCTGAAGAACAAGAGCATGGAAAGTGGGACATGGAGAAGAAGGACAGATGGATCCATAGGAAAGGAAGATGGCATCAGCTTTACACAGAAGTTTAAGGCAGTCCAAAGTTTTTTATTTTTTTATTTTTTTTACAGGAACATGCTATTTTAGAGCCTCATCTCAGAGCCTTTGACCATGTATTTCCTGATGCAAAAATGGGAGTAAAAGGACTTCCAAAAATCTGCAGGATTACTTACAGGGAAGAAAAGAGTCGTTATGTTTGTTCTTAAGGGGGAATCTCCAAATAGTTTTCATGCTGTGAAAATCATTTCTTAAAGAGAAAATTACTCATTTCTAAAGTTTGGTAGCCCAAACATTATCAAGATGCTTTATATTCTTCTCCACCTCCATGACTTAGGCTGTTTGAAAAAAAATTATAAAAGACTTGTAATTGTACCAAACAAACTCTAGTTTTTCTTGACAACTTTTCCATCAAATATATCTTTTGGAAGAATCTATATATTTTGGAAAAGTGGTGGCACCAGTGGATAACAGTCCTCCCTGAGAGCAGAACCCAGGACGCGAGTATCTGTTGCCAGGAGGATCAGGGAAGATGGACAAAATATATCTGCATGAGCAACATCCTTGAGTTATTATTTTTTAATTCAAACTGGAAAGAGGATGTTTCTTTGTCTTAGATCAGTGAAGGAAAGCTGAAAAACTTTTTTTTTTTTTTTTTTTAAACACAGTTTTAGGCCTTGAGTGTATTCATTAACAAGGCAAATTCTACTTCAGGGTATTCTTGGCTCAACAACAATCTATTGTGAGCCTTATATATTAACACACTATGTTTAAGGTCTGATGGATCAAGGATGTTTGTGGACACGGAGTAAATGAAGCTTGCAAAAGGCAGTGAAATAAGAAATTGTCATAATTCAAGATTATTACTATTAGAAAACTGCTATTAAAAGTTGTGTTTTTAAAAATAATGTGTTTTTATGACATTAATGTTTAAGTTCACCAACTCTCTACTGTTCTCCTTAGCTTCTTTCAGACCTGACTTTGGGACTTATCCACTACTTTGCTGCAAGTTAGTTCTATACGTCTTCATTGTTTATTTGTTTACATATATTCCTACCTCACTGGTGAGAAAGGATCATAAGAGAAATAAAACAAAAAAGAAACCAAAAAAAGCTGTTATTGATTGTCTTTTTTTAGCGTATGAATGATAGTTGATAAGAAATATGGAAAGTGAAGTCGTTCTTGTCAGAAAACACTATTCAGTCGGCAAACCAGGAATATACATAGTCAAGTGAATGAGATTTCATGTGTACCAGTACAAAACCTCAGCAGCAAAAATTAGCAACATTGTTAAGTGGGTCTTTGAAATCCACATCTATATTGATGGAGTTCACATCTGGTTAAAACATATGGTTTAAGAAAAATATGTAGTTGACAATAATAGAGTAATTACAGTCACAGCTTCAATCTGGCTGTATAAATCATTGTAATTCAACCTACGGTAGTAATAAAAATAAATGATATTGGTTTTGGTTCATTACTGTTGATCTATTAAAATATGATGAATTAAAAAATTTCCTAAGTGAGACACTCTCACAAAAGTAACAGTTTACCTATGGCTTCTTCACAACTTATGTAAATGCAATACAAAAGTAATTGTATTTTTAACAAAAGTCACCTTTTGATAAAGAATTATTTTAATTGTATTCCAGACCTTGTAATGATTTTGTCCAAGATGTGCCTTCCCTCAGAGTCTGTCTGTTGTCTATAATTCTGATTTCACCAATCTTGTAAATGAGACAAGTTTATTGACATAAAAATTTAATAACCAAGGTTCATCCTGAGAAAAAGTTGTAGGATTGGGTACAATGATACTACTGCGGTCAGAAAATAGTCAGAACAATGAAAAATCCAAATAAAAAAGTCCTTGGGAAAAAAGGTAATGTCATACTCATTTTTAAGAATGGTAGAGACAACCTGTCAGCCTCACCTCTATGCCAGGGAAGACCGTGGAGCAGATCCTCCTGGAAGCTATGCTAAGGCACATGGAAGAGAAGGAGGTGATACGAGACAACCAGCGTGGCTTCACCAAGGTCATGTCCTGCCTGACCAACCTCGTGGCCTTCTATGGTGGTGTAACTGCATCAACGGACAAGAGAAGAGCCACTGATGTCTTCTATCTGGACTTCAGTAAGGCCTTTGACACAGAGCCCCACAACATCCTTCTCTCCAAACTGGAAAGCTATGGATTTGATAGATGGGCTGTTCAATGGACAAGGAACCGGCTGTGAGGTCGTACTCAGAGTGTGCTCAATGACTCAACGTCTGGATGGAGACCAGTGATGAGTGGTGTCCCTCAGGGTTCAGTACTGGGATCGATGCTCTTCAGTATCTTCATCAATGACTTTGACAGCGAGATCGAGTGCACCCTCAGTTAATTTGTGGATGACACCAAGCTGTGCGGTGCAGTCAGCATGCCTGAGGGACATGTTGCCATCCAGAGAGACCTGGACAGGCTCAAGAAGTGGGCTCAGGAGAGCCTCATGAGATTCAACAAAGCTGAGTGCAAGGTCCTACACCTGGATCACAGCAATCCTCACTATCAATACAAGCTGGGGGAGGAAAGGATAGAGCACAGCCCTGCCAGAAAGGACTTGGAGGTACTGGTGGATGGTAAGCTGGAAATGAGCCAGCAATCTGCCCTCACAGCTCAGAAAGCCAACTGTATCCTGGGCCGCATCAAAAGAAGCATAGTCAGCGGGTCGAGGAAGGTGATCCTGCCTCTCTACTCTGTGCTGCTGAGACCTCACCATGAAGTACTGCGTCCAGATGCAGAGCTCTTAGTACAGGAGACATGGACCTGTTGGAGCATGTCCAGAGGGCCACAAAAATGATCCAAAGGATGGAACACCTCCCCTATGAGGATAGGCTGAGAGAGCTGGGGCTGTTCAGTCTAGAGAAGAGAAGGCTCCAGGGTGACCTGACAACAACCTTTCAGTATCTTAAGGGTGGCTATAAGGAAGAAAGGGACAGACTCTTTAGCAGGGTCTGCTGTGATAGGACAAGGGGTTTCAAACTAAAAGAGGGGAGATTTAGACTGGCTATAAGGAACAAGTTGTTTACAATAGTGAAGCACTGGAACAGGTTGCCCAGAAAGGTGGTGGATGCCCTGTCCCTGGAGACGTTCAAGATCAGGCTGGACCAGGCTCTGAGCACCGTGATCTAGCTGTAGGTGCCCCTGTACATTGCAGGGGCATTGGACTAGGCGACCTTTAAAGGTCCCTTCCAACTCAAACGACTCTGTGATTCTATGAAGATACCCAAAGCAAATTTCTTTCCTACACATTCCTGTCCATGCAGACTTTGAACAGCAGATTGCCTGTCCACTGTTATTGTATTTTCAGATCCCATCAGGAGAAAAACATCTTAATTTTCCCCACCAAATCCACACAAAAACTGAAAGAAATACATGCATATCACTTTTGAAGTAGTCTTTCTCATTAACTAGACCTTTTAACCCTTTACTGTGATAGAAAATTTAAAGGCATCTTCAGGTGCTATAATATCAGCTTCAGGTGAGATTACTCCATTCAAATGTTGGTGGTGTTTTTTTTGTTTTGTTTTGTTTTTTACATACTATGTCAGATCAAGCTGCCTAAATACATCTGTATGGTCACAAGGTGACCATATCAGCCTATGAGGAACAAGACCTGTGCCTAGAAAATCAAGCAGAACTTTGCAAAAACTTTGGCAAAGCTGAGACACTTTGCTAAGATCTGAGCCCTGCACTCCTAAAACTGTGAGTAGGCCAGGTTATCAAACCTTAGAAAATAACATTGAAATTAAAACCCTAAAGGTTTTCCTGCTCAATATAGACCCGGGAGATGGTAACAGAATGCTGAAATATTTTTGGTTATGCTGGAAAGCAGAATGCAAATTGCCTTTCTGAAGTTTCTTTATAAATCACGTAGCTGTTACAAGGAACAGCTTTTACTTTATCTACATGTCAAGACCCCACTCCAGCATTCCAGAAGCACATCATCACACTGCAAATGTAGCTGGAAGTTTGCTTCAGTAAAGTCTGTAGAATCAGGCTCCAAAATGTAAGCATTCATTTCCAGAATTCAAACGCCAAACTGGAAATCACAGATGATAATCCAAGAGTGACAGAATATTAAAAATTACTTTGACACTTAATAAACATTACATAACCAAAAATTCCAATCAGCTGAAAAATTTTGGGTTAAAGAAAAAAAATAGTCTAATGAGATAACGTTCTGGAATGATGCCAAAATCTTCATGTGTCTGCAGAAGACAAAACCTCTAAAGCAGCAGAGTATGTAGCATTAGTTGAGGAGACTTAAATTTTTGTAGAGAAATGAATCACTCGTTTCCCACAAGGAAAGATTTAGAGACCCTCGGATTAAGCTAAAGCAGAGGCTCAGCTTGAGCTCTGTAACTGCAGATTGTTCCACGACCGGAACAAGTTATTTCCCAGTCCCTCACTGACACCTAGTCAAGAATGAGGGAAAGATCAACAAACAGCAGAAAGAGAATAAAAGCAAGTGTTTAGGAGTCCAACAAGAAAGCTATGTTGGTGCAACAGGCCAACACATGCAGCCTTCAGCAAAATCTCTATCACTGCCAGGTGATACACCCTGTGTACACAGCACTAGACAACAGTTTCCTGAGTTACTAGTATTAGAAGAAGTTTAATTTTATCTTCCATGGTAAATGGTATCATATTTTGATTTCTGAAAAGGAAAAGAAGTAAAAACTCTGAATACTCTGTATGAGAAGAATCCAAATACTCCACAATTTACTGGAAGGTTCAAAGTTAAAATGACAGCTCCTGCTTTCAGATGGCTATTGCAATAACTGCTGTACATCACATACAACATGTATGAGGAATCAGGGAACAACAGTCACAAAATAATAGGAGAAAAGGGAAGACAAAATCCTGAAAAGAAGCCTTTTTTTTTTACTAATAGCAAAGAAGTTGCAGTCTACAAAGCCTTTAAATACCTAATTCTCAGCGAGTATGGAGAAGAGAAGGGACCTTCAGGATGTGAGAAACTGGCATTCAGTAGCATACATCACATCTTCATTTTTTCTTAAGAAGGAATAGTAAAATATTAAAATTTATTGTGAGAGTGCATTGGTAAATTGTCAACGCACATTCTCTCAGAGGCCTCACAAGGTTCCCGTGCAAACACAGACAGGGCATATGGCATCAGAATAGTCTGTTAAGAACCTGAATTTCCTCACAATCAGAAACCCTTAGGTATCTTAGCAATAAACTACAAAATCTACAAAACCACAGCATATTCCGGTCATACGAACGCAGAGATAATAGAAGTGTTGGAAGCAACAGGATCAAGGGAATTAGAGGAAATGCTCATTAAAACAAATTTAAAAGGTCTAATGATTAAAATATTGATTAATTAGCCAAACATTGATTAACAGTCACACTTTATCAACTACAAAGGTTCTAATTACTGCACCATTATTCCATAGATTGACCTGTTCTCTCTTGTCACTTGCAATGAAGAACAATTTTTATTAAGTGGGTTTTGGATTTTTGACCTGTAAAATTTTAATAGGGAGTGCAAAGAGGGTGTCATGTGTGGTTTGGCATGTTAGTCACTGAGGGACTCATAGTTACTGTCTCTACTTAACCAAAGGCACAGGAGTGCAAGAGGGATGTGAATACTCAGGGATTAAAGCCCCCCGCCACAAGAAAGAGAGATACAATTTGAAACTGCTGTAAGTTTACTTCAGTGAAAGAAGAAACTGTATGTTTCTAAAATGTGCCAATGGGTAACGACAAGATGTTTAAATGGCACACAAGGATGCTGATCAGTCAAGTTGTATTTGCTAAGATACACAGTATTTTAATGAAGAGGAATAAAATGATAATCTCTTAATTTTTTGTAACTACTCCAAAGCAACCAACCCAACCTACCCCAGAGATGTGGCTATTTCACATTAAGAAAAAAAAAAAAAAGGGAAAAATGAAAAAAAAGGAGCAGCAGCAGTCAAGAACAGATAGTAGTTCATCTACAAAAATATTTCCCACTGCAGCAACCTAGGTCTCAGAAAACTGCCTCACAGTTGAAACATATTCTCCAGAAAATTTATGGACGTCTCACATAAGACTATCTTGCTGATTTCAATAACTGTCCATTTAAATCTGTTGATGTAGCGTTTAAACCTTGCTTCACAAAAGAAAGAGGCTAATACACACACGGGGTTACACTCTCAATATAACTGTCTGAAAGTGATGGTCTGGATTTACTCCTGATGAGATCAGCTCTAAGGCCAGAAAGCAGATTTATAGTGTGAACATAAATGAGCATGGAGGAGGGGGACCTTTTTGATCATACATATGCTTGTCAGGCAAAACGTACTCAAGACCTGATTGCCAAATAAGCAACAGCAAGTGAGCTCCTTGCAGCCAGTGAGGAAAATGGCATCAGAAGGATGACTCTGAAAAAATGTCGTGGGCCGACAGGTTCCATAGCCAAAACCTGTTAGAAGGCCAGGAAAAAGACTGGCCCTCAGGTGCTAGCAGTTTGGGCTGTACTTCTTCTTGGCTGAAGTTAGAGGTCTCACTCATGGAGGAGCAATGCTTGAAGGAGAGCTGTATCATTCTTCAGCAGTTTAAAGGAAAGGGAGGAGCGACTGCCATGCCAAGGTCTGAAATATCCAACTGCACCAGCTTCTGCATATTGAGAAAATAACTGATTCACTTGGATAGTGGTACTCAACAGCAGCTGAAGGAATTAACACTGTAGTAAACAGGTAGATGTCCTTGGCCTTTCCACTCCATCCTTCTGTTATACTGTCTATTTAACCAAAACAATTCCTTTACTTCTACCCTTCACATCAGCAAAATAAAACCTATTTCATTTTCATTATATACCATATGGCCTCCTGATCTGCCTTCTTGGTTTTTTACACCAGAAAAGCTGTTACATTCATAATGCATTTATAACTTAGATCTACAAAGACCATTTACAGCATAATCAGGCAAGTCTGTCTGTGTGTTATCCTGCTAAGCCAAGGTTTATGGGTTTTCTCAGGTTACTCAATGAGAGAAAAAAAACACTTTAGAATCCTCCTCCCTTCCTGCATTTATGCACACTCAAGCTTGCATCAATACAGTAAAAAAATTCCATGCAGAACCAGCTAAAGGGTGTTTTAGGTTAAAAAATTGGAAACCAGGCATTTCTTTTCTAGTTAAGCTAAGTTGCAGGGTTCTTTGGACCTCCCAGATGTGACTCCAAGAGGTACAACCGTTTAATGCCTACCACAGTGCAAGTCAAGTAATGGACTCACTTTCTGTGTTGCACATGAGGACAAGGCAAGCAATAACTCCAGGTAGGAAAACAATGCTGAGGCATCGTGAGAAGGTTCACCACTGCAGAGTCCCTGGCCTCTCAGCCCAGCCCTGGCTGGCTGCTGCTGGGAAATCTGGCTGGCACACCATCGCCTACATGGGTCCTCTTGGCCCCTTCTTA
This sequence comes from Penelope pileata, assembly GCA_013396635.1. Classification (NCBI taxonomy): domain Eukaryota; kingdom Metazoa; phylum Chordata; class Aves; order Galliformes; family Cracidae; genus Penelope; species Penelope pileata. The sequence continues at coordinate 4,666,671 of WBMW01003413.1, read as the reverse complement.
CTGTCCCTACAACTGTGGAAGTCTGGAAGGTAAACAGCAGCTTTGGGAGGTTCACAGCACCACACAACCACTCCTGACTTGTCTTTTTCTCTCCGGGGTTGTGCTTCCCAAGGTTAACATTACTTCATGTGACTTGTAAAGCATGGCTTTTTGTGTGTGTGCGTGATTGCTTTTATTCTTTGAGAAGGCAGTAGAACAATTTGCCCTGGCAGTGATGCAGCTCTTCCTCTCACTAAGAACACAAGAATGTGATCCTAACTGGAAAGAGACGCAATAAAACAAGGGTTTAACAAAGCATCCTTTTGCCATCACATCAGGATTTGCAGTCCATAAGGTTGATTTTATTGTAACAACAAAGTGCAACCATTGCTTCGGTGTCACAGCAAATATCTAGAGTTACGTGTGTGCAATATTAAAAACTTAAATCCCACAGTTAATGAAATATTACCTACTATCTATAGTTAGCACTAAAATATAAGCCTTTATGAGTTTTTGGCAAGCCATAATAGTACACTGTAAGTGTACCAAATTGGAGATACTACTAATGCATCGATAAAGCAGAAAAAATGTAGTAAGCAATCAGCAAGAAGACTTATCTGGCTAAGAATGCTTCCAAAATAGAAATATTAGCTCTTTTTTTTTTCTGAGGGGAAATGAGTGTTGTTAATAAACAAACAAACATATCCTTGATCATAATTGATAATCAGGAATCCTTTTTAAGACACAATTTTAGTTTAAGACTCTTGACTTCTTCATTCTACTTGGCTGCTTACTGCTAAAATTTACTTCCTTCTCCATTACTGCATTCCTGACTTTGTACCCTTTACCTCACGTCTTTTAAGATCACCTATTCTCCTGCTCTTCTATTTAGCAAGTGACTTCCTAATTATATAAGCTCTTGTCCCCACCTCTGCCCCAAAAGTGTAATGACGGTAACATGCTAGTGAACAATATAAACAGTGATTACTTTCAGGCAGAACCAATTTTATGTCTGACGAGTGTTTAGTCCAAGATCACATTCTTGATATCATCACTAAACATAGCACTAATGATAGTGATGTTTCTAGAAATGTATTAACTTTTTCTGTTATGATGGATCTCCCTGACAAATCCACTCAACTGAATTCCATTATGAACATTATCAGCGTCATTTTAGAAAAAAAAATACACAAGTGATACTGATTTACAGAATCCAGAAGGTAACAAAATATGTATTTCTGTCCAAATTTCACAAATGATCACAGTAAATTTAGAAAATTGTGCTGAAAAATGTAAACTGAGGTAGTTCCACTGGTTTAATCCAGAACAATTATTTTAAAATTAATAACAGAGTAACAAGTAGCATAATCAGTGAATTGCTCCCTGTTCATAGTTACTGCTTTGCAAATTCACGTTTGTAATTCAATCAGTACCATTTCCACCTCTTCTGCCAAAGGAGATGGTCCAAGAAAACCCGCAGACCAAGTGCAGTGTAGGAGCACTGCGTACCACTCAGCTGGGACTGGCACCTCCATGTCCTGTGTCTGAGACAGGGCAGGCACTGCCTGGCTGTCAGCTCAGCAAAATATGTACATATATTCCATCCAGTGTAGAAATTGTGGCTACCAGCTCCTTTCCCACCTCCTAAAAATCACTCTAGGATGGATCATTATTGTTTGGGATCAAGACTGCCCCATGTATAATCTCCAGTTGCTTTTTAGATAACCTTTATCTAACTCCATTTCTTACAGCAACTGTTATATCAGACATTGAAAACCTCATCTGGAGAAGTTCCAGATCTCCTGAATACAGAAAAATGGCAATTCTTTTCCCTACAAACAGATGCCTTATGTGAAATCCTTAGTTAAGAAAAAACAATTTTTTGATTTTAATTCTAATTACTTGTCTGCAGCTTTTTTCTGTGATAGTTCATTCAAGTGTGCTGCATTACACTTGATATTAATATTCTTGAACATTCTAGACATTCTTTGTGTTTTAAAACATGGTTTGTACCTCATGCATGATTAGGAAGATTTAGTTGCTGAAGGGAAATAGTTCAAGCCCTTCCTTTTAAAAACAGATGCATGCAAAAGCAGCCTTTACACAAGGCTCTTCAAGCAGACCCTGATAAAATGTAATCACGGAGAATGAAGTTGATCCCTGTGTGCAGTGAGAACATAAAGCTTATGCACCACTTAAGTCTTTAAAATAGGATTTAAGTAGGAGTTAAGCATGTTTTTTTCAGGACTCTTCATGGGGTAAAATTTACCAGCAGAAGGCCTGAATAACTTGAACAGAGGGCAGTGGGGGCCACACAAAAGGAAGGGGTAGGGAATCATGCTTCAACATGGTAACGGTTGGTAAAGGTCAGCTTCCTACTGATAATAAAGTGCACTCGCTGTATTTATCTGCAGATCCCTCTGACAGTGGCTGGTGATCTATGGAGAGCTTTTTAGAAGGGCTTGAGCAGCGGCCTCTGTGCACAATTACTATTATTCCCTAAAAAGTTCCTGTATTCAGTGTTCATTTGCCCTGAACAGCAAATACAGTAAAGGAGGAGCACTAGGAGCCCCTACAATGCTATACAGTAAAAACAAAAGATCCAAAACAAGTTCTTAGGGAAATTCATTTTTAAATTGCATGGATAGTACTGTAGAAATCTTATTTCCTCCATTGTCAGTGTGGAATTTTCCCCTGAGACAAAGGCATATTCCCACTTGGAAGAGGCGTTGCAATCATCTGCACAAAAATATCTGCAGGAACCAACAGAAAACAAACAACAACACGAGCCACAAAAACAAACTGTTTAAACAATATATTGTTCTGGATACCAATTGGCAATAGTTAAGCTATTTGCCACAGAAAGCTAAACGGCATGCCTCCTTTGACTTATGCCACAGGTCTTAGCTTTTTTGCTCACGGTTGACTTAAGCCATCTTTGACTTTGAACCCTCTAGCTTTTACCAGTTTGCATCATAACCAAAGTGTTATTCAGGTTTATTTTTTTAGCATCTGCATGCACCCACGCATCCACACAGAGAAAAATAAGGAAATTTTTATCATTACGGTATTTTGGCAGCATAATGGGAATAGACAGCAACTACTTTGTGTTACAAATTTGAATGTGAAATTTCAGAAAACCTCCTTGCATTAAAAATGAATTAACTGTGTGATTATTAATTGTGCATATTCCAATCCCTTTGTGCTGTACTGCATGTTTCTTGAATCTCATTTGAATCCTTTGGCTAAGTAATGTGTCAAGGGGGGTACTAGCCTGAATGCCTGAGTTATTTAAAAAGCAGGACAGCACTTCCAGATTAGAATACCAATGAGCGGGGTTAAAAAGGCTCTACTGTAGTTGGAGGGCAGCTCTCAGTCTGAGTAGTACCTGAAAAGGACCTCTATGGACTAATTTTCAGAATCACATTGTAATGTGGGCTCATGTCAATCATCAGAACAGACAGCTTCATCCCATGATATAAACTAGTTATACATTCAAGAGCTGCCAGAGGATCTTCATTAAAAAGGGACTTAGCATTAAAAGAAGAAGGTTGTTTTATTATAATACTTCAAACACAGTTTTTTGTTTTATATGTTCTCAGAAATCTTTTTTGTTCTTCTTCACAATATCAAAAAAGCACCACAGAAGCAGCAAAAACATTAAATATTCCAATTTTTAATGGGAATCAAGGTAGCTTTCTGGTTTAAGGCATTAAAAATCATATACATTTTTCTAAATATATTCATGCCTTTGAATAACAAAAAGAAGTCTCTAGATGTAATAGGAGGATGTTTTTAATCTTTTGTGAGAAGGGATTTGCAGAGCTGACTACTCAAGGTACAATATCTACTGGCAAAGTATATCAGTGAGAGCTTTATACATATAAATTTGTATAAAACCTTTGGGCTATCCACAAGCTTCCAGATACCAGTTAGATATTACAATCCATGTCATTAAAATTTAATATGATTGTGTTAAGAAGAAAACATTAACAATATCCATGTAAGTAAATCATTGACACAGTAATCTAGTATTTCAAGAAACCTTAACAGAGGTTTATTAAAAAATAAATAGATAAATGTGTCTATTTACCTATATGGTTGTCATTTCAAAGAACTTGATTTAAATATAATTTCATAAGTCATGCAACTTCCTCAAAGTAGCTGGAATATTTTGATCTGAAATTGCTTTTGAGTACCTACTTCATACCAAGATAAAGAGTTTATAAGAATCTAATTGAAATGAGGAGGTGCTCCTTTATGAGCAGAATATAGTGTAGAGTCTAATAGGTTTTGTGCTCATCTTTTTAAGCTATAGTACTTATACATTATTTTCTGTCCTGAGAGCAGATCTTTTTTTTCTTCTTTTTTTCTTTCTTTTTCTTTTAATCAGTTTGGCCATAATAAAAGTAAAGACATATTCTCAGTATTAGTAATACTGAGCATTTATTTGTACAGTGCTTTCCATTTTCTATTATTGCCTTCACAATTATTAACTAATTAATTATTAACAAGTTAATGAGTTTTCCCATTGCCCTCATTGCCATAACATCTAGCACCTCTCAAACAATTAAAAATTTTCACTTGTGAATGTCCTGTGAAGCAGGAAATATTATCATCCCTTGTTTTACACATGGAGACTGAGGCACAAAGGTTCTCATTCCTGTATTCACATTTTGTAACTAAGGTAGCATTAAGGGTAATGGGATTGCTTATAAAACAATGTTATTCTAGTCATCATCCATAAGAAGATTTAAAAAAAAATGGCACAAAGAGGTTTAAGTAAATTTAACACGGTTGCAGAGGAACCAAAACCTTAATTAAAATCAAGATGTTCTTGTCTCCTATTTCTCTGGACAGACTACTAGACTTTCTATATTTATTTTTAATGTAAATCAGTTACGATGGGTTATAACAGCAACAGTACATGATATGATAATACTACATATTGCATTTTTCAGTGTCTCTCTTCAGACTTTTCTCTGGAAGCAGTATCATTAAAAATGAGTTTCAAGAGCTTAGAAAACCCTCCCGGTGAGTGAGCTCTAGCAAACTCACATGAACCCAGGGATATCTTAATTAAAGTCTTTCTGATGTTTAAAGATAAAACAGACATAACAATCGTTGCTCTTTGGGGTTCTTAAAAGAACTCTTTTGAGGCAACCTTCTCTCTCTCTCTCTGCCATGCTCAAGCCTTGAATTACACATAAACACGCACAAAATATCCACCTCAAAAAACACTCTACAGAACGAGAGCATGACAATTACTTTGAAGTGCTAGCCCCTTTGCTAGCCCCCCTCCTCGGAGTAGTTAGCAGCTCAGTCCTTGATTTGGCCATTATCACAGCCTAACAGGTAAATGGCATTACAGTCTTCAGCCCAAAGAACACATCTGGAGGACTTGTTCAGCATAGTTCAAATCTGTGGCACAGAGCACGCAAAAGTTAAGGGAAGAATGAACCGCAACAGACTATAAATAAAGAAATATACTTACAGGACTCTAAAGAATCCACACACAAAAATGCCCAGTGTGACTGCAGTTGCAGCCAACAATCTGTTGGTCATTCAGAGTTTTCTCTAAATTTGTGCAATCTCCAAAGATGCTGTGCACCTCACAAGATCAAGTCTTGTCTTCTGAGCATGGTTTACGAGTACCTTCTCAAATGGTACAACAGCTGACAATATCAACCTTGTTTCTGTCATTGGGATCTGCAGAGGGTATTGCAAGATACCTCATGTATCAAGGCATGCAGGCTCATAAAAGAAAGTCTCCTACAGGACTAGTGCAATTTTCTACCTTCATTTTTTGGAAAGCTACCGTGCACTGTGCAGTTTTACGTTGCTTGCAGACATTTTCAGAGTTTATTCTAGAAGACAACGCTTATTGCAAATTTTTTTTATTTTTGTTGAACAGTGTAGATGTCTGTGCAACAGTTTTTCATCAGATTGTACACCAGATCATCCTTGGCATCTCATCTGAAAGATTATGAGTATCATTAACAGCGAATCTACAGTCCTGTAATTTCAAATCAGAAAAGATAAAAAGAAAATATAAAAATCAGCTTGTCGTAACTCTTCAGGCTACAGTAACTGCTGAAAACACTTCTGAGTTAAGAGTAACGTATTCCATACATTGCCTTCTTTATCTCCTCCCGTATGCTTATGTCTATCTTTGTCCCTCTTTTCCCCTCATTTGCTATATGCTAATTACACAAAGTTGGAAGCTACAGCACTCTAAAAAAGCATGTAAATAATTTTGCAAGTGACTTCCAAAGGGGAAAGAGTACCTGCAGTTCAGTCAGTACCTTCAGCCTCACTACTTAAGGCAAGATGCAGGTATGCAAGGTGTTTTGGACCCTCTGAACAATTCTGGAGACGAAGGAATTAGCACCTTTTGTGTCATCATATTATTAGAAAACATCTTCTAATTTTAGCTGTCAAAGTCTCACCTTTTTAGAGCTATATTTAGCACTTTATATTGGCACCTGCAGTCAAAACATGAGGAAAAAATAGATTATCTAAAATAAAAAGTTATGCAATTCATGAACTCTCAGACTCCATACAGAATGAGCACACAGTGGGACTTGAATGAAAGGAGATTATCAGAGCCCTTTGAGCAGTGTCAACGTTCCCCTTCCCAGAACACAACACTGGAAAAGGCCCATGTGTTACTCAAACCGCAAAATCCTCAGCTGCTCCTCTGTACAACACTAACTCAGCTAAGATTTTACTAAGTGGATGGGTTTCACAGACAGTCACTACTAGATAACCACAAACCCCAAGTTCTCTGGAGATGGCCAGTAAATGAACTTTTCTACAGAGGTTGAAAGATTCTTTGAGGAAAATAAAGACAAAAAGTGATTCCAAAACTTCCAAATGAATTACATGAACCAGTCTGAAGTAAAAAAATCAGTAACTCTCAGGCTTGTTAGGTCCTGGGAAGACTTAGCTAGCAGTTTCTTATGCCTGAAAATTATTGAGTGGACGATAAAAACACTGTAACATCCATTATACAGTAGTAGGCACTAATTTATTTTGCAAGAGCAGCTGTTCCAACATTAGTAAACTCAGTGTCATTTTACTAATAATTGCAAAGAGAAACAGCTTTTGTTGAATAGTCTCAAAGTGGCAAGTCGATCTATTCCAGAAATGAAGTTTGCAGTTCTGACACCTGAAAATTCTGCATCCTTCAACAGCAGCTAGAAAGATGCATATAAAGTTATCCAATTCCTGCTTAACCTCTATTTTGTACTGTACAATATAGAGTTCCATTTCATATATGATAGAGACCTCTATTAGAATTATCTTCATAGAGTGTGAAGTTAGCATAAAGAAATCAATATGACTAAAACAATTCTATCCAGTTTTTAAAAAGCTACAAAATAAAATACATTGTTGCAAAATTGGTCTTCCTTTTTTGAGTCCAAACTTAGTCAATTTTTCATTAAGGAAACAAAATTCCAAATCACTCAGCTTTACAGCAAACCCATAAAGCTGCTAAAGACATATCTGACCAATGATATACACTTCAGTAGCATTAAATACCTTTGTTTTTTAAGTAAGGTGTATGCTTTGTCTACAAATAGCTTAAATGGTTTTTGGAAAAAAAAAAACAGTAGGAAATTAATCATCTGAATGAAGTCACTTTAAGGGAAAAAGAAAGGAGGGGAAAAAAGAATATTTGCCCATATTTCTGACCTCATTGTTTCACTTCACACTATAAAGAGGATATTGACTTTCCCCTATACTTCCGCATTTATTCTAATTTAACATATTTTAGCATTCTTGATAGTATGCTTTACTACTTTTAGCATATTGATGCATTTCCACCAAATCCTTTTCTGTGTCTTCTTTTGGAAAATCTTTAGAAAAGCTGTGACAGCAAAAGAGACCAAAAAAAAAAAA